>APFE030082214.1:89310-105437 GCA_000404065.3 Pinus taeda | reverse complement strand
GATGTTGAATTATATCCTTCCTGATTGATGTATAATTGCATATATTAGATTTCACGCTTGTGTTTGTGTTGTTCTCTTTGTGTGCAGGTGTCCATTCACGTGGATAGTGGAGGATTGTGACCGGCCAAGGCAAAGGAATGTGGGCGACATCTCTTCTACAAACGGAAGCGTTGGATCTCAAGTAGGTCTTCATCACCTACCTTTTATTTGCAATTAGGAACTTGTGTGATAGCATTGTTTGATGGTTGCTAGACCCATTCTGGGCTAGTAGGGATCGCCTCTATCCGTAGAGGGGATTTACCTCTCCAACAATTTGGCGACTCCTCTGGGGAGTTTAGCTTGTTGTTTAATTTGTAAACTTAGATGGAGTCTGAAACACGGCCAGATAGCCTTCGAAACACTATTGCTTTGCATTAGTGAAGTAGATCAAAGCCGCTTCAGTCAATCTCCGGTTTGGTTTACGGACTAAACAATTTGGAGTTTGTCTTGCCTCTTTGGTTTTCTCTTGTTTGCTTGCTTGGATAGCTTTTTGGATTGAATTTCTTGCTGCCTCTTACTTCCTGCCTTGCCTAGATACTGTAAACCAAGCTTTGGACCGCTTGTCTTTCTTTTTGACTTGGCAAACTTTATTAGAGCGGTTTTTCCTTTGACAGTCATGCTAGTGGCCCTTGTTGCTAACTGACAACCCGCGCCAATCCCTTTATAGCATGAGTTACAGCTTGTCAGTCGTGCCAGGCCTGTTAACCTTTTCAGTTCTCTTGTTTGCCAGCCTTCTGAGCTTGGATTTGTATCTTGCCACATCTTTTTCGACTACTTGAGTGTGTTGGAGTCTTGTTTGACTGGTTTTGAGTCTCTCTTTTGAGAAATTCTTAATTTGATTTTCTTTGATCATTACTTGAAGGTTTGTCTTAGTCTCTTCACAATTTTGCATCTTTTTGCTTTTGTTTTTGCAAAAAAAATTCCCCCTCATTCGTTGGGGGGGGGGGGCTAAATTGTGTATGAGTGTTAATCACCTTTGAGTGTTTTTATTTTTTGATCTTTGTAAATCTCACCCAATTTTTCTTGATTGCACTTGATTGGTACTTAGATTACATTAGAATCATCTTGTGTTTGAGAATTCTCTTGCATTAGATCACACTTGATAATTAGAATTCTCATTATGCATAGATTACATTGCACACTTTTCAAGTGAATTGTGCATAGATTACAATTGCATAGATTACTTTACCCTTTGGGTGTTTGCCTTCTTCTATCGATTTCACATTTCTAGCCCTAGGGCATCTAGTGGCTTTGTGTGTCGAGCCTCCCTTAGGTGTTTTTGGTCTTCTATTGGTCCAATCAACTCTCTAATTTCTCCCTTCCACTTTCTTGGTAGTTGTGAATCATTTTGTTAGATTATTTGAGTGACTTGCTTTGTCTTCACTTGAATTCCGCTTCACCTCACTTTGAGCCTAGATTACACGGCTCATTGGTGTTTTCGGGACTTTTCTCATTCTTTGGAGGCTTGCTTGGTGATTTAGGGAACTGAATGTGCTTGTATTATTTAGAATTTGTTTATTGTCATTTCTCAAAGTTTTTTAGTGCATTTTTCCATCATCAAAAAGAAAAATCTCTTTTGCTTTGTATTAGTTAATGAGAATTAGAAGCTTTTCGTTTTGATTAGTGATTAGTGATCTTAAAGAAAAGTTTGTTAATTTCCATTAGCTGCATTAGGGAAGTTCTTTTTTGTTTTGTGATCATTTCGTTTGCATGAAAGCTCTTCAACTCTCTCGTAATTAGCATTCATCGAATGAAATGACATGTTTTGGCATATAGATTGCATCTAGACAATTGTGAAAGATTACATACGATAGGACTTGAAACCAAAACTTAATTGAAGATCAACCATAAAATAAACTGGATAAATTTAACAACGCATTGGAACTTAATGCAAACATCTAGAGGTTTAGGCTAGAGACATGCTCTGACGTCATTAAACCTAGTCACTTTTGTTCTCACATTAAGGTTGGGTGATTCCTCCTTGTGTGATTCAACTATGGTCTAGTACGAACTTTTGCTCCCACGTACCGTCACGTATATATGGGGAGACTCCACTAGGTTATCATCCTTGATCCATAGGAAGCCGTGTCTGCTGCCTTACAAGCTGTAACGCACCGAACACAGCATTTGGGAAGATTGACTGCGGTACGGAAAGTCCTTGGTTTTCATATGATTGCCAAGGTGTATAAGCAGTTTTACGGATTGTCTGGTAAACCCTTTGCCTAGTTTCTCCAGAGTAGTCACTTTTGATCCTTTTCAGACTCCTTAAAATAAAAGGCTTACTTGAGCAGTTTGTCACTTCAGGCTCACAAAAAATTCGAAGGCGACTAGAGTCACCTTTTTGTCCTTTTCTCGACTCTTAAAATATGAAAAGGTCAAGTTCAGTTCCTTTGTCTTAAAATTTATTCGTCCACGTTCACATTTACCCGGTTAGGTCTTCTTCGCGTTAGCTTGATTAGGTTTCTTTTTTGTTCTTGATGGCAACTTTCTCGGGGTTCACCAACCCAGGTTCCCCCCTGACGGGAATCCTGGTCATTTCCCTCCTCTTAGGAATGTTGGTGCTCCTTATATGGCAATGTTGTCCCTCCCAGGGTTAACTGTTGGGTTGCTTGTTTGGTTGTTCTCAACCTCTCTGGTTCCCACCGACTCACCTACTGATCAATCAGTCCGTCCACCTGAACAACCTCATGTTGATTCTAAGGTGGACCTCTCCCCTTCTCCGCCCACTTTTATGTCCTCATCTTCTAGTTTGCCTAGTGAAAGTCTCGATTAGAGTAAAGAGGTGGCTAAGAAGAAGAAGAAGAAGAAAAAGAAGAAGAAGGCTCTCAAGGGAGAGGCTAAAAGCACAACTCCTCCCTCGAGTACACCTGAAGTTGGGCCACCTTCTGCTCCTTCGCGGAAGGTCAAGATTCCTTGTATATTGTGGAAGGATGACCACCTTCTTCGCGATTGTCCTGGCATCCCCAGGGTCTTAGAAGTATGGTCCCGCGATCTGGCCTGCCCCTCATCGCCCTCTGAACTTCACAGCGATGCTACCCTATCAGTTGGGAATAGTAAGGGAAAAGGGAAGATTTGAATCCCTTGCAGACTTTGTGAAGGCAATCATCCCCTTCACCTTTGTCCGCTCATGGATAAAGCCTTCGACGTCTTGGAAAGTCTCGCGGCTCCATCACCCCAACTCCCTGTTGGATATCAACGTCTTTCTACAACTGCATATCGTCCCCCTGCTGACAACGAGACTGGTTCAAATTCCTCTCTTGTCCAGCCTCCTCTTCCTGAACCTGGATCTGCCCAGCCTGTTCCAGACCAACTATTGGTCAAAAAGACTGTCAACTCGAGTTCACCACTCGATCACTCTATTTTGGAACGGCGTAATTCCCATGTTCTTCTCGTCTCCTCAGATTCCCCTGAGTCCGGAAATGACTCTCCTATCCTAGCTGCTCCCGAAAGTCCCTCTTCGGTTCCTATGGAGCATGGGGGCGATCATATGATTCCCCCACCAAGTAGTTTGGCCATCTCCTTTGATTGGAGTCACCTGACCGCTTTCTGACTTCCATCCCATGTGCCTTTCTAGATCACGGGACTAGCCTATGATAAGGCAGTACCTGGCACTGTTCTGGATGAAGGTGCGTCGGCCAGTCTTATGTCGTACACTACTTGGCAGGCTTTAGGTTCCCCGCAGCTTGGGCCGGTCACGCAGAATCTGTTGGCTTTCGACAGAGGAGCCTGTCCATCTCTAGGAGTCCTCCCGAAGTTCCCTATTACTTTGGGAGGTAAAACCGTCTATATCGACGTGTTGGTTACCCAAGGTGTTTTAGATTTCAGTCTTCTCCTTGGTCGCGACTATGTTTATGCTATGGGGGCCCTTGTCTCTTCGCTTTTCCATGTGGTTTGCTTTCCACACGATGGAAGAATGGTGACTATCAATCAATTGTCATTCGTTATTCCCCTGATGCCTCCTGCGCAGTTGTCATCCCCTCCTAGTTTTTATCCACCAATTGTATCTACCCCCCCGCAAATCAACTACGTGGCCACCTATCCCATACCTGTATCCAGCGATGCCGCCGTCGTGCGTAGTGTCCTGGGGGCATTGGGTCCTAACTTCCGAGATGTTGACCTTCCACCGGGAGAGCCACTCTTGGAAGCCCCAACTTCCTGTTCATTATGATGAAGTTCGGGTGGAGCATAGTTCGCTTTCCTGTGTCAAGCTCCTTAAAAAATGAAATTAGGTATACCGAGGATAGTTTTGATTTTGTGGCGACCTCGTTACAAAACAAAACAATCTATCTGAGCATAGTTCCTGATCTTGTGTCAAGCTCGTTAAAAAATGAAACAAGGGTTATGAGGATAGTTCTTTTACTATGTCAACCTCATTAAACAATGAAACAATTCCTCCTTTCCAATCGAGTCTTTTGATTAAGATCTCGTAAAATATAAGTCGAGTCTTTCCAAGATCTCGAAAGTGAACCTTCATTCCATCCACTTTGTTGAATGCAATGAAGCTTGGAGGGCATGTACCTCATTTTGCATCATTATGCTAGGGGCATGCGAACTTATAACAAGAATAGTTTCTCATTTCAAGCTTGTGTAAACATGAAACTGAATCCAAGCAGAGTTCTACATGGTTCAAGCTTGTGTAAAAATGAACCCATACCCATTTTACATCTCGTGATTGTTGTCTTTATCCGCTAAATTCTATTAGATGAGCCTTGGTTGTTTCCATCCCATCGCCACCATCTCTTTGGCCGATCATATTCTTTCACTTGCTTGTTTTCCTTTCCTGAGGGACCGCAGTTAAGAGTGGTTTTGTTAGCCAACCTATTGACCATCACATGTTTTGAGCAGTTCCACCATTGCCGGAACCAGTTGCTACCCTTTATACCACTCGTTCCTCTAGGACGAGTCACCTTTAAGCTCTTTTCTGACTCGTGAAATATGAAAATATTGCCGAGTATTTTTCCTTTTTGACTCGTTAAAGAGAATAAAAATGGAGGTCTTCTTTCAGTGCTTTTCTGACCATTTAAAGATGAAAAGATTGCTGAGTTATTCCTCTCGAATCGTTAAATGTAAATGAGAGGTGGTCATCTTTAAACCTTTTTCCGACCGTTTACAAATGAAAAGATTGTCGGACCCTTGTCGTTTCTGGTTCATTAACGGTCACGAAGCGACATGGTTTCAATCGCTTTTTTACTTTTTCAGATCGAAATCACTACTTATGAAAAGTACTCCTCGGTCGTAATGGCTGGGCAGTTCTTTCAAGCATTGTTTTATACTTTTTCAGGCTCGAGAGACACAACTTTATGAAAAAGGACACCCCTGGAGTTTTCTTTTTGTTGTCTTTTCAAACTCTCTAAACATGAAAAGACACCGAGTTTTTCCTTTGTCAGACTCGTTAAAATTCAATGACATCGGATTCCGTCGAAATGACGCCTCTCAAGCATATGCTATCCCCATCAATCTTTCCATTGCCAGCGCACTGATCTCAAACTTCTGGGGGCGTGGAGGGTTGTGCCTTTAATTGTAGTTCAGCAATTTGCAAGTTGAGGTCCAGTTGGATCCTCGTAGCTTCCTCCTTTGCCTTGTGAAATCCACTGGCCAACTTGTGGATCCACATTCCTACAGGCAAATCTTTCGCAATTTCTAGTTCTGGGACGCGACGACATGCTTCCTCTACGATCTGCTCCAACTGCTGGTTCTAAGCCACCGCTTCATCACGTTGTAGGCTAAGCTATTTGATGTTGATTCGTTGTTCACTTATCATTTGCACTGCACATCCCTCCCTACATAGGAGTTTTGTCGTCACTCCGTCTTGTAGCTGGTATAAAATATCCTGCGGAAGGGCGGCCAAATTTAGGTTAAGTCCCTTGATCTGTCCTACCACAGCTCTATCCTCCATGATGTCTGCTATCAGTGCTCCTTTTGATAGCGTGATGGTGTTGGCCATTTTGGCCCGCAACAATTTCTCTATTGTCGATGCTCCCATGGCACCACATATGGTTACCGTTCCTTCTTCTGGGAGTCACACCTAAAGTCCCTGCAGTTGTGCCCTGAGTGCCCCCAACACATTCTGTTGCTCCGTCATTACTTCTTGGAGCACCTCCATAGTGACTTCATGAACTATGTCACCGATGTCGTATAGATCACCCTCTATCAGTGTAATAGGCTCCCTATCCAATTTGGAAGCCTTGGTCTTCTTCTGTGGCCCTGTTCGTTCTATTTCGCGCAGCCGTTTCAATTGTTTAGAGGTGGTGCTTGGGTCCACGCCTTCTGCCGTATCATCTATCCAATCTCCTATGGTTAGGTCCAGTCCTCTTTCTTCCTGTGTCATGGTGGCCCCAACTGTTGCTATTTTTTCAGTGGCCTTGGTCTGTTCTATAGTAGCCTTTGCTGCCTCGCGGGAAGCCCTTACCTCCTCGGCTAACTGCTCTTTTTGCTTCTATTGTGCCAGAAGCTTAGCAACATCCTTTTGTCTTTGTATCGCTGCCTCATCACATGCTACCAAATCCAGGGCATGCCATTCGGGTGGCCATGAGTCGAGCACCGCGAAAAAAACGTCATCACTTGCATTGAATGGGAGTTTGGTCCAATTCTGCTTCGGATCCTTTTGCACCTTGATATACACATTGTGCATATCTACCTCAAAGTTTGTAAAGCTCTGCAGACTATTGTATACCGTGGGGGATAGGTGCAGTCATTTGTGGATCCACATCTGTATGCTCACCTCCATGAGTATCCAAAAGATCTTGATCTCGCGGATGCACGTGGCACACCTTGTTGCCCAGAGCGACGCATATTTCACTGCCTCTGGCAAGTCCTGGTCAAGGGGAGAAAAGTGACTGTCCTCCGGCAATTCCCCTGCAACCAACAAGATGGATAAGAGAAACCACGTGTAGTGGAAGGTCTTACCTTGCTCCTGAGCCTCCTTGCAGTTTGTTAGGAACTTCTTGTAGAGGAACTGCATCTAGTTGAATTGTACCCCTTCAGTGCATTGTTCAGCCAGTGTGATGACCGTTTCTAGTACCTCATTCCTGTGGCATTTTCTCATCACTTTTCCCGCTAGCAGTTGAGTGGCTACGCGCACCCCTTTGTCTTGAATGCTAGTAATCACATAGCCCCTCTGCTTCTTCTCTAACTTGTATTTCTTCTTCATGGATTCTGTGAGTGTCAAGTCTCCGCTTTGGCCAGCTATTTCTGTGGGTTCCCTGTTACACAGTAATTTGTCACCGTTTGTCACCGTCCCTGTTACCCCTCTCCTACATCTTGGAGGCATCATTCCGGGACTTGTGAGAAGTGAAAATACTTGAAACCACTTGCATTATTTACCTCTAAACATGAGCTTCATATGCCCTTAAGACATCTCCTGCTCTTTGCCCTTAAAAACAACCCTTTTTACATTAGCGTTGGTCCCCCGTGTTATGCCCGCACCAATGGGGAAAATCCTATTGAAAGGGCGCGCCATTAGCGCTCTGTCCCAAAGTCACAATCACGCCAACCATTTTGGGCAAAGTTTTGAACCAATCAACCTCTGAAAGTTCTATCCAACTCATTCACCAATTGAATCCAAGTTAAGTGAGGATGGTTTGGCTTCGAATCTCCTTGAATGGGAGGTAGTTTGCCACCATTCCATAGAAGTTTCCAAGTGATGAAGCCAAATCCATTATTGTTGTGATTGACCTTATCTCTTCCTTTTCCTCTATAAAAGCTTGTTTTCATGGCTTGAGCAAGCTAGTTCTAACTCTAGTGGCAATACTTATGCTGAAAGGAAGATATCAAGAGATTGGAGTTGCAAGAGCCTTCTTTGTATCCATAAGGCTTTACCTAGGTAAGGAGACTTTGTCACTAAAGAGAGAGAGAGCTTGTCCCTCACCCCTTCAAACTTTTGCAAGACTTGTGTAGCTGAGCACCCAGCCAAAGGAGGACTTGATGTCAGGACGCTGGTTGTATTCTCCGTTGTTGATTATTAATAATAGATGACTATCATTATGGTTCCATTCTCGTTGTACTTGTAATGGTTGATGTTGAATTATATCCTTCATGACTGATTTATAATTGCATATATTATATTTCACACTTGTGTTTGTGTTGTTCTCTTTGTGTGCAGGTGTCCATTCACGTGGATAGTGGAGGATTGTGACCGGCCAAGGCAAAGGAACGTGGGCGACATCTCTTCTACAAACGGAAGCGTTGGATCTCAAGTAGGTCTTCATCACCTACCTTTTATTTGCAATTAGGAACTTGCGTGATAGCATTGTTTGATTGTTCCTAGACCCGTTATGGGCTAGTAGGGATCGCCTCTATCCGTAGAGGGGATTTACCTCTCCAACATTCCCTTCTCGTACAGGGAAGGTTTGAAATCCTATGAATCAACTCCGCCATAATGGGAATCGGCTCCTCTAGCCACAACTACCCCTCATGCACTAGGCAAAGCAGTTGCCTTATGACGAATATCGTGATTGGTGCCCGATGAAAATGAGGAATCCATAGTAGGTGGAGTAGCCCAGCCTCCTCCACCCTGCACAACCATTTCCATGGCTGCCGCACTAGAACTACCCCCTCCTTGCTTTGTTTCATAAGTTGGCTAGTCTCCAAATGTGGGAACTTTTCGCTATCCACGAGGTCCGAATCTTCAAATTTCATCATGGGTACATGGCCCAATACTAAACCCTCAAATAGAATTCCATCTGGAAAAAGTGGGGTTTTGAGAGTATTCTTAACGGTATCCACATCCTTGGGTACTTTTGCTTTCCCTTTCCATGGGGGGGCATATTTGGGCAGTTTTGCTGTAGCGCACACTTGCTGAATGTCTTCCTCCGCTTCTTCATCTAGTTCAATCTCTTCTACAAAGGCCTGAAGATCCTCCTCCTCATCATTTGTCTCAATATTAATCACCTTTCCCTTATCTTCCATAGTCAGTTTATCAAACCGCAGATTTCATAGAGACATATGGACTAGTCTTGCTGCCTGTGGATCCTTTTTGGGCCTCGACATCTGGAGAAATTTAGGGATTTTCGGTGCATCCCCTACCGGTGGTGTAGAGCTCTATGTGGATCCCTTGGTTGTTGACATCATTCTGATCAAGGAATCCTGTGTCTCCTTCGGCAATGTTTCAAACCATGGACTTGCTCTTACAGCCTCCAAATTCGTTAGGTTCATACCCAATTGATAGCGCAACAACTAAATTCTCAAAACACCAAGGGTTATTCAATGGAGAGCCACCTGTGATTTATAGGCCCTTTTGAATTCAAATTTGATCGTTCCCCCATCATTTGGCTCATTAATGTGAGATTGGTGGCAGTTAGCCCCAAATCTAGTTCTGACTTCATGTCTTAACTGCCTGCCGCCCGCTCCTCGTTGCCTTAAATTGGACATCTTGTCATGAACAGTGACTCCAATGGTCACTTCCCAGCCTACTCGCGCGGTAGCGTAGCCCCCTATGTGCATACATGAACCGTACATCATACCGATCCTGTGTGCAACTTCTGTGTCGTGCAGCTCCCATACAGACTCTTTTATAGTCCCTCTCTCTCTTTAAACTATTTGGAGCATTGAGACTATGCTTCCTATGGATAGTCAGGTGGTCACACCACTGGTGCAAGGCTTCAAGTCACCTTCCAACCCGGTCCACAGGCCTTCCTTAGTCACCCTCACGCCAGTCAGTGCTTGACATTCTTCCTTACACGGTGCGCTTCCCTGGTTACTTTATCTGATAAGGTGTGGTCGCAGCCATGGTAGTATAGCCAGAAATTCTTGGCGACAATCTTCTAGTGCGGTGGTAGGGCTGCCCATATGTTGTCCTGTCCTTCTGTCGATGCGTAATGATTGTGCGATTTTGGTATCCAATTTTCTGACATCTGTGTCCATTATCATGCTTTTCTACTTCAGTCGTACCCGATCTTCTTTGAGTTTACGAAGCTCAAGGTTCCCTCACTAAATGCCTTATGAATCTGCATATGTTCGTCCTTGTGTGGCTGCATAATCTCTTTGCTCTGGTCCTCGCATGCTATCCCAATTATGGGAGTTATTACGTGAGGATTCTTTTCCAATGCTACGGTCTTGAATTTGCTCGTCGTCTTTGGAACCATTCCCATGCTCAGGTTCTTTTGTATGGCCCAATAGGCCCATTGGACCACTAGTATGCACAAGTCCCAATCAGTTCGTTATGCCTGGTAAACTATATTCATGATTCTGCATAGCTCTTTGAATGCTCCAACATAGAACCTCTATGAGGCACGTCGCTTTTCTTACTGCTTCTTTTGGTTCCGATTTTCGATCCTTAGTTTGGGGCATGCTTTCACAGCACTCATCTACACCCATCGACACAGGTGGGTGTAGAAGCTACTTTGTCCTAGTTTCCTAGCTCTTGTTTGACACTGGGGAGTTCCAAACCATAAGTGCATCCACCTTCTACATTCGCACCAGTTTCCAATGGTCTTCTGATGTGTACTCCACTATCGTGCAGGTGTTGCGCGTAGTACCCATTCCATCGCATCATACTACTGCTGTTCTAGTACTGCACTTTCAAATTTGTCCAGGAATTCATCCACCACTATCACCCCATCATATGTTGGCAGTTCCCTTGCCTTTGTCTTCATGCAACTCAGTGATCTAATCATCATATTGTAATTCAGCGTTGTCACTTCGTGCAACCGGTTCTGCCAGCGTTCTACTTCTTTGTCTGAATCCAAAGTACAGGAACTGTCATGCTCCTATGAGATTCTCCCATCTACAAGCGGGTTCACCCAATCCTGGTCTCACGTCGTTATCTGGTAGACACAATATAGCTCATCGTTGCTTTCATCATCACACACCACTTTGATGTAGCACGCTCCTTTGGCTAGATCTAATGAAAGCGCTACGCGTAGGGACTTTTTCTCGAATATCATCTTCATCTTCTTCAAGTTGATGACCCCATTCATATCAGTGACCCAGTCTATTCCTAGCAACATGGGATAAAGATTGTTGTCATCAACATTCTCTATTACTTCAAATTCCATCTGCGTGCTCGCAACTTCGATATCAACTATTACTCCTTGCAACCTCCCCATGGGCAAAATCTTCTATTAGTTTGCCATTTGTAATTGAATCGGGGAACACTGTAACATGGTCCTGCCCATGCATTCCCATGTCTGCTTTGGTAACACATTCATGTCTGAACTTAGGTCTAGGATTACCTAATCCATTTCGTACTCGCCAATCTACATTGTCAATCTCATTTCCCTCCCAATGTGCAATGCATGCTTTCCTAGTTTCTGGACTACACGTGGTTCCCCTGACCCTACGCACCTAGTAATCGACTCCTGTAATCCCTTAACTGCCTTATTGTCATGCAACAATTTCATGCACGTCTCCAAAAAGGTAGTAAGCATAGAAGGATCCATCCTTGGCTATGGTTGATCCTTACTACCTGAAGTGGAGGCCTCTGCGAAGCTCTTCTTAGTTTCCATGAATGTCTCCTTTGCGTGTCCCAAGTCAAACTTAGGTTCCTTTGTATGAGCCTTGCGAACCCATGTATCTTCCTCGGGCTGCTTCCCCTTATCCTCCCCTATGGTCGCACCGCTTATGAGCACTATGTTCACATTTGGGTCTTCTTCGCGCGGTTCAAATCTCATCATTTGGATATTTCGAGTCGGAGGAGGCTGGAGTACCCCTTTCTCGTACATCTTTGCCATCAATGTAGGACAATCTACCATTTCATGATCAAACTGAGCACACTATGAATAGGATACTCTCATTGGGTTGGTACAATCGCGAGCATAGTGCCTTGTTCCTCCGCAATTGTAATAAATTAACTGTCCTTGGCCCCTTCCTGGCCCCATTCCTCATCGTCCTCGGCCTCGCCCCTGAAATCCAGTGCACGCCATCCCTGCAGCTGGGTCGAGGCCTCGTGTTTCTATCTGGATTCTATAGGTTGGGGTCTGATCCATCATTAACTTGTAGCTGCAACAAGTATGCTTGTCGTGGCTTACTGACCTGCAGAAATTACAGAACAACTGTTGGGGGGTCTATGTATACTTCTGCAACAAATGACAGTTATCCATTGTGTGTTTTCCTCTTATCTGACAGATCTCACACCATAGCATAGTTGTCGCACTCGACCCTGCCTGTGCCTCTAGCCTTAACAGCATTGGCCCCCCTCCTGTCAAGTAGTTCACAAATATTGGACAGTGGTCTTTGTCATGGCCCCAGCCTTTGCATTTTATGCACCACAATTCCTCGTGCGCCTATAGCCGTGGTGCCCTATCCTACTTCAAGCTCTGCATTTCCAGGTAGGGGTTCTGTAGTTCCATGTGGATTTGTTGAACGCCTAGCCCCAGATCTTGTATTGGTGCCTCATGCAACCTCATTGCCATTTCCAATGCTTCGGCCTGGGTTGAAAGCTTCTTTTGTGATAGTGTCTTCATGTGTGGTGTCAAAGACGCCAAAAACCATGTGTGGTGTTGCACATCTGTTAGTGTCATATTAGCCTAGCGGATCGTACTCTTTAGTCGCTGACCCAGATCCCAGGGGGTCTCGCCTAGAAGCATTGCGATCTCTTTAAATCCGATGATTAATTGTGTCTCTGATTTCTGCTGGCTAAATTCTTTGTTCAATGCATTTTGGATCTCTGTTATTCCCGCATTTGGGTGATCATTAGAGTGATTGATATACCATGTCAACACGCAATCCTATAGAGTGCTCACTAACGTAGCCTTCTTAATTTTGTCATCTGTGACCCCTTGTGCTTCCTACATGGCTCTTACCATGAACTAGAATTGGTCCAAATCCTCGTTTTCTATTCCTCTGAATACGGGTAGCTTGATCATGCTCGCCATACTAAATTTCAGGTTTGGTGGAGGTGGAGTGGGTGGAGATGGAGGTGAAGGAGGTGAAGCAGGTGGTGGTGTAAGTGGGGGTGGTAACTGCGAAATGTGCTACCTTATCAAACTAATCGCACTTCTCGGAGAGACTGGAGAAAGCTTTCCTCGCTCTTTCACGAAGGTGAAATTAAGGGATTGTTTCCTAATTCCCTGCTACCTTTGTAGATCTTTCCACTCCACGTGATTCTAAACATTAATGTATTTTCATAACCCACTTTTCATATAACAACATCTTAATCCAGGTATTTAAAGATTTAATGTACTTACCTCGCAGTCCCTTGAGGAAATGTCTTTCTGCATCATTGTATCTTACGGTCGTGTCTATCGCAAACTCAGTGATAAATCCCCCTATTATTCAGCCGAGCCAATGGTCCATAGTTCGTGCAATCTTATCTTCTAATGCCTCTAGTCTATGCACTAATTTCTAGGTCCACACTATCAGTTGGTCGAGCTTAAACCGTCCTTGGCTGTTGGCTAACCTCGCAACCCACTCATATAGTTCAGAAGGAAAGGATGTGAAGAAGATCTCATGGATTTCCTTATGCACGCAGCGATACAACCACCTTTTCTCGAATACCTGCAGATTTCTGTTTTCCTTCATCATGAACTCATGAATCTTCTTGTACAACCACTCTTCAATTTCCTTCTTTGTTGGGTTCCATTGGCATGACATCAGAAATCCCTTAGGCAGATCCTAGTCCCAACAAAAGAACCATTTTTTGGCTTGTTGGGGCCTGACCCAAGTTCAGAAAGTGATTTAGCCAAACAAATCCCAGAACTACCGGCCCTTTGGGCAACAATCCGTGGTGCGCAGATTGAGGTATCGCTCAAGGTAGTATGGGAGGGTGTTGGAACCAGGTTTCCACACCCTAGGGATGTCTTTATGAAGTCTAGGAAGTTAGCGAACCGAACCTGCGCGCTTGCGCTGCTCTGTGCAGTGATCTATCCTTTGCAACTTGTGCGACTTCTTCTGTGTAGCTCTATAAAGAGCGCAAAGAGGTGTTGTCTAGATCCTTTATCCTTATTGTGTTATTTTTATAGATCTTAACTTAATTGTGTGGACCCAATATTCTCATTAATCATTCAACATTCATAACAAGTGTGCACAATCATAAGACTATAAAGAGATGCATAAATATAACAGAAGAATAAAAACACAATATTTCATAATCAACTTATCTCTTATTAATTCTCTGTCCAAGTACAATCCCAACTCCACTCTGCGCACTCAGCTGCAGGGGTCCGCAGACTCAACTACGGACTCTACTAGGCCTCTGCGCACTCAGCTGCAGAGCCTCTACCTATCACTACGATCCAATACACTTCAAATTTACTTCTATCTTATAACCATGCCTTCGTATCTATCTGTTACTTGTCAAAAACTAAGACTGACTTTACACTTAGAGCCTCGCTCTATTTATACAATCCCATGGTCTGCGGACCATGGGTAGGCCAACATACCATACATTAAATTACATTATTTTAGAGCAGACAACCTTAGACTCTCATGCTCCGCGCCCGCATTTCACAAGGTCTTTACATTGCACTTGACCAAAATTCGGGCTTCAAGCCCCAAAAACCTGCTATGGGGGGATCCGCTGCCCAACATCTGACACATGCATAAATAAAAGTAAAAGTCCTCTTTAATCTCTTACTTTTACATGCATCATTAAGTACAAGACCATAACTATTTAACACCTTAATTACCATTTGTAAATCATACTATTAGTGTATTTAACAAAAGTGTAAAACCATAGGTGTAAACCCACAAAACCATGGTAATGATTCCTAGTTATCTTTTTTGTTGCTGCAAAACCATGGGTATCAACCCACTTATTCCTTTCGATATGAATCCATGTTTACCAACATTAACTACTATTAATCATGTTATTACAAGTAATAAAAAATTCAACTGTCCTTCTTGTCTATGTTTCAAATATATTATACAAAACGTTGTTTATTTATCCACATCTCACGTGCATAAAATAAAATGCATAAATATTATCAGCACGTGCCTATTTATCCATTTCACATGCATTAAATAAATGCATATAATTATAAAAACATGTTTATTCGTCCACATTTCACATGCATTGAATAAATGGATAAATATTATATACATACTACATAGTTGAATTATTGCAAAAATATTTACCAGTGTACAAATGAGCTCTATAATATCAACTTGCAAATCATATATATAGCCCACAGTAGAGAGCATGGATGCCAATATAGTAACTAATTAAAAATCACCATAGTTAACTTATCTCTATGCACATTGTTGGGATGGGGTCCTTGGTAGGGGTGATTTTAGGGGCGAATATTTTGTATCATAGTACATTTTTACAAATCACCTCAAATAGCCCACCTTGTTTTAAGGGAGAGGGTAAAAAAGGTAAATTTAGCCCTTGAAATTAGGAGTTACAACCTTCCATTCGCCCATTTTCAAGAATAGGTTTTATTTAAGTGAATCCATTCGCCCATTTTCAAGAATAGGTTTTATTTAAGTGAATCCTATGGGCCAAATACCATATTTATAAAAGAGTTATGGTAAATTAATAAAAATATAAATAAATGAGAATTTAAATAAATGATAAATAAATGAGAGGTATGGTAAATAAATAAAGAATTTTTTATATTTACTCCATAAGTCACCTTATATAAATGCAAGGGTGTAAACAAATAAAAATATAAGTAAAGTGGAGGTATGCTATATAAATAAAACGTCTTTTTATACTTACTCAAAAGGTATGGTAAATAAATAAAAATATAAATAAACTAAAAGCATGGTAAATAAATAAAACCTCTTTTTATATTTAGTCCATAACCCTCGTTCTATTTATGAAGGCTCAAGAAAGAGGTTTTATTTAAGTGAATCCTATGGGCCAAATACCATATTTGTAAAGAGGTATGGTAAATTAATAAAAATATAAATAAACTAGACGTATGGTAAACAAATAAAACCTCTTTTTATATTTAGTCCATAACCCTCGTTCTATTTATGAAGGCTCAAGAAAGAGGTTTTATTTAAGTGAGTCCTATGGGCCAAATACCATATTTGAAAAGAGGTATGGTAAATTAATAAAAATATAAATAAATGAGAGGTATGGTAAACAAATAAAACATTTTTTTATATTTACTCCATAAGTCACCTTATATTTACGAAGGTATGGTAAATTAATAAAAATATAAATAAATGAGAGGTATGGTAAACAAATAAAACATTTTTTT
>APFE030082214.1:25893-89221 GCA_000404065.3 Pinus taeda | reverse complement strand
TAATAAAAATAAAAATGGCACATGGTATTGACCCATGGTATTCACCAAAATGGCACATGGTATTGACCCATGGTATTCACCTGGAATGTAGCCTATTTAAATGGGGGAATTAAACCAGCATAGATCCATCTTCCATCTTTACTCTGAATCTACTAACCCCCGAGAGGTACGTGATATGCAAACTAGCATAGAGTGAAAAAATATTTGATCCCTCTCGGGGCTTGGTGGATCAAGAGTAAAAATGGATGTTGTAATTTAATGTATGCTAAACATTTTAGCTTGGTTAAAATAAAAATCAACTATTAATTTTATTAATTTTTATAAATTACTAAAAGTAATTTTTAAGCTCCAAGTTTATGATAACCCATGGTATTGACCTATGGTATTCATGTGAGCATAGACTATTTAAAGGGGAAATTTGGGTAATTTTTCTAATTGCAAACGGGAACATACTTGTGTATTGGGAGGGTGGTTATGAGGTCCCTAGAAGTGGAGTAAATAGATTGTAATTTGGGTAATTTTTCTAATTGCAAACAGGAACATACTTGTGTATTGGCAGGGTGGTTATGAGCTCCCTAGAAGTGATGAATTTGAATTTTTCTTGGTTTTATATATAGTGTTAGGATTTTTCTCATGCTGTCTGTGAATGGCACGGGTGAATTTTATCTTACACCCACTAGATTATCGATATGTAATTTCAGTAATTTTGATTTCAAAAGATATTTTAAAGAAATGCAATGATTTCATTTGTGTATTCAATAAACACAAGATTTTATAATTGAGTAAAATATTCGCCATGCCTGGTGAGAGATTCGCCAAAAAATTATATATACATATCATATTATTGATAAAATCGCCTTCCATTTTTCCTATATACCATGGAGATTCGCCCATTTATTATACATGTAAATTTAGGGGGGGTTCTTAAAATTTTCCTTGGTCCTTGGGGTTAAGTTTTGGTCAAAGTTTGGTAAATTTTGTAATATCTCTTTATAAGCATGTAAATTCTCCACAAAATGTGGAAGTAGAGCGCGAAGGTGGTATGAGTCAAAGGGGCTTTAGTCCCTTAGGTGGGTAACTAAT
This sequence comes from Pinus taeda, assembly GCA_000404065.3. Classification (NCBI taxonomy): domain Eukaryota; kingdom Viridiplantae; phylum Streptophyta; class Pinopsida; order Pinales; family Pinaceae; genus Pinus; species Pinus taeda. The sequence continues at coordinate 88,138 of APFE030082214.1, read as the reverse complement.
AGGGAGGCTTTGAGACCCACCCATGGTCCGTGAACCATGTTATTGTAAGAAAAATGATATATATAGATGATTCATAGCAAGTCTAGAAAGGTAATGAAGATAGAAGATCATTGTTTTGGGTAAGAAGCTAAGGCATGACATGTCTATTTCCTATTCTTAGGCGAAAGGGGAACGCTTCTGCAGCTGAGTGTGTGGATACCTTGGTAATTCTACACGCTGAGTGCACGAGCCCCTGCAGCTAAGTGTGTAGGGAAAAGAAGTCTGTACTGAATTGATTATACTTAATAAAGACAACTTTGAGCCAATTCTGATGCATATGTGTCTTCTTTCTTACTTTTGCTAGTTTATGTATTTTCGCTTTGTGTTATAATTTATATGAATTAATGCTTATCTGGTGCATGAGAATAGTAGATCAGTAATATTTATGCATTTTATGAATGATTAAGAGACTTCACGAAGATTTGGAACTCGTGTACATACATTTACAATAATTGTTTGTTCGGAAGGGTTAAGGATTTGTGAAGGTAGATCTAAGCACTAGAAACCACTGGAACCTATCACACAGGCCTCTCGATGTAGAAACATGGTTCTGTCATCCCCCAATACTACTTCGGGTGAGATTTCAACCTGCACTATGTAGGTTGTCGCTAAAAGGGCCAGTAGTTAGCATTTGGTTGGTTGGTGTAGATAATGTTGAACCTGGGTTAGGCCCCATCAAGCCAACAAATGGTTATACTACTAGGACTAGGATCTGTCTAAGGAATGTGTGATGTCGAATAAATGGTTCCCTATTAAGAAATAAATTGAGAAGTGGATTGATCAAAAATTGTACGTGTTTGCAACACAGGAGAACAAAAATATGTGCTTATCCAAGGAAGAATGGCTGAATAGATACATGTACACGGATGAGCTTGAATCCTTCTTCTGTTTCTTTCCTTGCAAGTTGCACAAGTGGCTATCCATGTTAGCGGATAGTCAGGGTACATGGAAATTTGACGGCTCTATTGTGTGGACCCCAAAACTGGTAAAGCACTTGGAAGCTTCAAAAAATAACATCGTGTGGGTCATTGATCACTAGATTGATTGTATCATAGGAGGATTCATCACTAAGCTCACAATCGATATGACCATCGGCTATAGTGAAGCAGAATGCACGTTCTTCAAGGGACCAAGAGGTAAGTACTTATAATCTCTGAAAACCTAGATTAAAATGCTATTATGCAAAAAATGGGTTATGCCATTACATTGATGTTTGGGACTATGTGAAGCGAAAAACCCTTTAGAAAAAAAGAAGAGTAAGGCTCTGAACACAGTCTGTTGTTAGGATCTTCTGATAGTAATGACGAAAGAACTATTCTAAGAACACTATGAAGTGAGTTGCAGATAGTAAGCCAGGGTATCCCAAGGATACCCCATCCATCCACTCCACCGCCACTTCCACCTCCGCCACATACACCTACATGTCCACCTCCACCTCCACCTCCACCTTTGCATCAACCATTCAACATGGCAGACACGATGAAGATGTCGATATTTAAAGGGGTGGGAAGTGAGGACCCCAAACAATTCTGGTTCATCGTGAATGCTGTGTGGAAGGCACAACATATTACTAATGATAATATGAAGAAAGTGCAGCTGGTCATAGTGCTAGAGTATAGGGCATTGACTCCGTATATCAAGTTATGTACGGATCAACCCAACGTGACAATGGCAGAGACTCACCAGGAACTGAACAATGAGTTTAAAAATCCTAAGTCTCACGCGCAGTCTGTAACAAATTTTAAGGAATTTAATACAATAGAGGGTAAATAAGTCCGCATGGGACTTCGATCAGAGGCTAAAATGCTTGATCTGGCAGGCTAATATGAAAATCATGACAATCAACATAGATATTGGTACATTGATTCACTATTACTTCATCTAAGATTACCATTATCACAGTAGAAAATAGGAATGCAAGCAAAGGTTGTCGAGATAGCGATGTGGTTGGAGTACAACAGATTCAGCCCCAACTAGCAAGCCTACACATGGAGTTGCAAAGCTTGAAGACAGGAAAGGAAACTCAACCTAAGGTGCACGCAGATGTTTTGTGCATAAAATATAAAGATAAGGGATGTGATAAGGATCATTGTCTTGTTTATCAAAATTACCTGATTGGAGGAGGTCCTATTTGAATCCTGAAAACATTGTGGGACCAAGCGCATGAGTCCCCTTATGGTGTGTTATCTGCCAGATAGCTAGGAAGCACGTGACTGGCCATTGTCACCTATTTCAAAAGTTTGTACAAACTCCACAACAATTGTTTTGTACCTTCTATAAATAATTTGGCATGATGAGGGAAACTACCGAAGCTACGAATTAATGATGGAGCAGACACCTACGTATCGAATGTAGGCAAAAAATCAGCCCCAAGATCAGGGCACAGGTGTGGCACACGGAGGATTCCAAGGTTGTGGAAGAGGAAGAGGAGGAGGGGCTAGAAGAGGTCATGGAAAAGTTATTTTCTACAATTGTGGAGAATCAAGACATTTTGTGTGCAACTCTTAGAAACCAACACATCCATCCTATAAGTACTGCAGACAGTTTGACCATGTGATAAACGATTGCCCGGTGTTTATAACCAAAATGCAGGAGAAAAAACTCAACAACACGTGAAAAATAAATAGATGACGAGGACATATCCTCATGAAGAGGAACATAGCATCAATATCGTGACGCGAAGTGGTATTGCCATGGGAGAAGATAAAGGAAAGCATCTAGAAACCGAAGGTTAGGTGCACAAGGGTGGCGAAAAAGAGGTCAGGTTTGATCTCAACAAGGCTAAAGAAACTTTTATGGAGGCTAAGAAGAACTTCATTAAGGCTTCTACTTCAGGAAGTCAGGAGAAACCGACTGGAAACAATGAAGCGCGGGACATGGATCCGTCACTATTGGTTACTTTTCTAAAACCTATATGAAGTTGTTGCGGGAAAGGAAGGTAGTGGAAGGGCTCCAGGAGCTAACTGAGAAATGTATAGGTAAAATCAAGACTCCTCCCGAATAGTGCGCTGTGAGGAAATTGGGTAAACATAAGAAGCATACAGGGCGTGAAATAAGGCTGACAGATTGGAGAGTATGAAATGGATCAAGTCATCTTAGATCTGGGATCTGATGTGAATGTGCTACCAAAACAGACATGATAAAGGATGGGGATACCTCCACTACAATGGTCTCCTATACAGGTACGCATGGCCAATCAACAGAAGATCATTCCTATGGGGCACCTATATAGAGTAACAGTAGACATTGAGGGAGCAATTGCTTTGGCCAACTTTGAAATAATTGAAAAATTCGATGACAACAATCCTTACCCTACGCTATTATGAATTGATTGGGCCTTCAACATGGATGCAGTAATTAACTTGAAAAAACTAAGAATGACATTTTATGGCTTAGATGATGTTATTTTGTTTCTAGATAAGTTTGAAAGGGAAGTGCCAGAAGATCATTGGTTCCAGGCTCTTGATCTAGCGTTGCACGCTATGCCTGCCGGTTGGTGGGGTATGCACAAGGGTAGCTTTGTTGATTGGAAAGAGTACAAGTGAATGATGAAGTTAAGATTTGGGTATGCGAATACCCACCTTATAGACAAATACTCAAGCAAGGATGATCAACACGAGAATTTGGCGCGATGGAATAAAGCCTGGGGGAGGAGCCTCAACCGAAATGGGTACATATCTTTTGTCATACCCTAGATACTATTCCAATGAACTGGTAATTAGAAAGGGAGCTACTCCATGGGATGGTCATGTGGGATATCCTGAGGGAAAGTTTCTTGTTAACTTTCAGTTTTGAGGATGGATCTGCATGTATTGATGAAGCATACCAGGGCATTATGGCCGCAATATTTAGGACGCCTGAGGAACTGATAGAATGGGTTCAACTTGATTGGAATACACAACTGCGCCATGCACTAGAATGCTACAACATGATTGCAAAATAAGAAGAGGATCCACAAAATATTAACATTCCATAGTCTGAGGGCCAGTGCAAGGTTGAAGGGCCCAAAGCAACAAACCCTGATATAACAGAACCTTTGAAGACTAGGCAAGTGAACATTGGATTTGACACACAACCTAAGTTTGCAAAGATAGGCTATTATTAGGATGAAGATACAGTCAATAAGGTTGCAGAACTACTACATGAATACCAGGACTTGTTTCCTACCAAGTTCTCAGATTTAAAGGGAATAGTAGGGGATCTAGGTGTAATGAAGCTGACTCTAAAGCCCAATGCAAAGCCTGTGAAACAAATCCTTACCGACTAAATCCCAATAGAATGAGAAGGTACGCAAAGAACTAGACAAAATGCTAGAGGCTGAAGTCATTAAGCTAGTGGAAGAGTCTGATTTGGTAAGCCCTATGGTTGTTCAGGAAAAAAAGCAACAAGATGAAATTAGGATATGTGTAGATTTGAGAAAGATCAATGATGAATGCGTTCATGACCTCTTTCTAGCACCATTTACAGATGAATTCTTAGAGAATGTTGGTGCGCAGGAAGCCTATTCATTCACTAATGGATTCTCAGGGTACCATTAGATTAAGATTGCGCTGGAGGATCGCAACAAGACCACGTTCGTGATAGAGTGGGGATGCTTCCAGTACATAGTGGTGCCATTAGGGCTGAAGAATACGCTTGCGATCTTCTCAAGGGTTGTAATTGTAGCTTTTAAGGAGTTCATCCATAAATTCATAGAATTTTAATTTCATGATTGGACTGTGTTTAGGTTGGTAAAGTGCCATGTTGCAAGTCTGTGCCTTATGTTGATACTTGTCGCAGATATTAGATTTGCCTGAACTTGAAGAAATGTATCTTTTGTGTGCCCTATTGGATACTACTAGGCCATGTGGTTTGCAAGCAGGGATTAATGGTAGAACCTGCGAAGATAATTGTTATTGTCAATTTAGAAGCTCCAAAGAATGTAAAGAAACTGCACGCAACACTGTGCCACACTGGATACTATAGGAAGTTTATCAAAGCTTATGCACAGATAATTGTGCCAATGCAGAAATCACTGAAGAAGGACACAACTTTCTGTTGAGATGAATAGTGTTAGCACAGTTTATATTTTTTAAAGGAAAAGATGGTGACCATGCCCATTTTGGTGTTCCCAAATTGGAAGAAAGAATTTCATGTTCATGTGGATACGTCCTATATTTCATTAGGTGTGGTATTGGCTCAGCCAAGCAAAGGTGATATTGATCACCTTATAGTGTTCACAAGAAAGAAGTTGTCTAAGGCAGAGAAGAACTACTCGAAATAGAGCGAGAAGGGTTGGCGATGGTCTATGCACTACAAAATTTTTGACATTACCTGTTAGGCACGCACTTCAAAATGTATACAAATCACTTCGCTCTCAAGTACCTAGTCAAAAACCCATGTTGGGGAGGAAGATCTTTTGGTGGTTGTTGCTCTTTCAAGAATACAACTTTGAAGTGATTGTGAAGCCTGAAAGATTAAATGTGGGACCAGATCACTTATCCCAAATTGAGACAGATGAAGAGCCAACTAGTTTGGAAGAAGGATTTCCAGATGCGGAGCTCTTTGCTGTGTGTGTCACAGATGATCATTGTAATGACCAAAAGTCGTATATGCAATGAAAATATTTAAAATACTTCATAGACAAATACATCCATCGTAGGATAATAGGTGTAAATTGTATATTATATAAAGAATTGATGTAGGATGAGTACAAATGAGAATGAGGGTCTTGTATATATAGCCAGGTAAGTACCCTTTCACAAACAGGCATGTCTCTAAGACATGCCTTTTCATTATTAACTAACTAATCATTAGTTAATTTACTTTGATTTATTATTATATTTATATTATTATGATTATTATTTATTATATATTTTTATTTATTTTTACATAATTTATGTTCATAACATTGCCTTCTCCTTCAAAAAGATTTGTCCTCAAAGCTTACTGATGAAGAATCAGATCTCTTTTGTTGTTCAGAATATCTTCTTGTTCTGAGCTTTTATTTTTGTTGATACAAGACGATATGATGTTCTGAGTGATAGACGGAAATGTCGTATTGAAAACAGATCGGACCATCCTAGATTAATCTTCTGTGGAATCTTTTCATCCTTGGAAATGTGTGGTGAATAGTTATCGTATGACCAGATTGAGCTCACTTCAACATTCTTCGAAACATAAGTTTGTTTATGTTTTGTGTGATATAGATTTTTAGATTGATTAAGGTATCTACTCTTGTGATTCAGATGTAGATAAGGAATTTTTCTTGTTTGAACTTCCTTAAATGTTTTTATGGCAGTTTCCTAATTTCCATTAGGCATTATTATTGTTGACTTAATTATTGAATCCTTATTTGGTGTCTCCTCTATTTGAACGAAAACCTTTGAGTACATTTTTACTTCAATAGGTTTTGGATTTGCCTAAACTACGAGATTAGTGGTATTGATGTTTTTTTCTTCGTTTTGGACTGTTACATCTAGAGATTTTGATGCTTCCTTTGCGACAAGTTCTTTGAACCTATTCATCAATGATTTCTTTTCATCCTTAAGTTTTTTAATCTGTTTGAGCAGATTTTGATTATGATTTTTGAGACGTAAGCATTCCTCATTCTCTGAGTCAACTTTATTTTGGCCTTCACGCTTCTCTTATTTTAAACACTTGATTTGTTCTACTAATGTTTGGTTAAGGTTCTTTAAACATAAATTTTATTCTTCTTGTTCTAATAAATGCCCCTTGAGTTTCTTCTTTGATGTTTGAGCTTTCTTGACTTGTTCAAGAGTTTTTCTTGGTGAACTCTAATGTGTGAAATTTCTTTGTCTTTGCTACAAATGACTTCTTCAAGCTCTTTTTGCTTCTTTGATATCGTTTTTTTGTTATCTTGAAACATCAAGTTTGAGATATCCTTAAGGTCTTCCAATGAAGACTTTATTGATTTTGATTTACTTGTTATGTCTCGAAACATGACCATCTTGCCTTTATAAGGAAACGTCAAAACTTGTTTCTTTATGTTTAACATGAATGTACCCAAATCCTTAAACCAGGGTTGACCAAGTATGATGTCAATGTTTTTATCCATTCTTACAGCATGAAATTGAGATATATAGTCATAATGACCTATTGTCACTTGTATATCACTAATTTTATACTCGTTTTGGTCAAAAATATTTTTCTTTACACCAATGCCTAGCTCTAGAATTAATAGTTGATTTTCCATGTTGATGTTGATATCATTTTTATCATTGCTTGGATTGATGGTGACATTAACTTCTCTTCCTCAGATATTTCCTTTTAATGTAATTAATCTACAATCTGTAACTGAAAGACCATTATAGGAAAAACCTTTCTTCCTTCATCATTTTAGAATTGAGCTCCATCGTTTTTTTTTCAATGATTGATCCCATTTGTTTCGTCGTGATGACTTAAGGTATTATATTTAAAGTTCATTTGGACTTTGTACTTCAAGCCTTGTTTAAAAGTGTCTTTTTAATATATATATATATATATATATAATTATATATATATATATATATATATATAATTCTTCAAACTCTTTTAATCCAATTTCCTATTATCCTTAATATTTCAAAACTCTTTTGTATTCTTTTTATATAATTCTACTTATGCTTTTTTTTCCTTTTGTACTTTAAAATGAATATTTAAATATTGTTTCAGTTGGCTTCTTTTAAATGTCTTTTAAATTTCGTATAACTCTTAAAATTTAATTCAATTTCACTTTAACGTAAACTCTTAACTCTTAACTGATATTTTCTCCTTATGAAACCTTTTATAATAATGACTTGAATTTATTCTTTAAATACCCCTTTATAATATAATACTTCTCTTTATATATCTTTATTTATAATATTTTTTTTCTTTTTGAAAAGTTACAACCCTAGTGAAACGTGGCTATTCACCTTTGATGTATATTATAAAATATATGTTCACTTATGTACTTTTGACTCAGTTAATTTCTCCATGTAAAAAGTAAAACTTACCATTCACATAAAGAAATTTTTTTCCCTTTGTTTTTCTTTTACTTTTTAAATGTCATGGGCAATTACCATGGGTTTCTAAAACCACGGGCTTGTAAACCACTTAATGAAAAATCAAGATAATATTATTCCTTCCCTTATGGTAAGTTTTAAATATATTTGGAAATATTGTCTCTTAACTTTATCATGCACTTTTTATCAATAATGTATAACATTTTTTAATTATTTATTTTTTTAAATCTTTTTTTGTAATCTTTATATGTACTTATTTTAATTTTATTTTTTTCTTTTTATTTTTTTTTTGAATTTGATTTTTTTTCTTTATTTTTTTTTCTTTTTAATCTTTGTTTTTTGACTTTTTATTTTCTCTCCATATATATATATTATATATATATATATATATATATATATATTATATATATATATTATATATATATATATATATATATTATATATATATATATATAATATATAGATATATATATATATATATAGATAGATAGATAGATAGATAGATAGATTGATTGATTGAATGGCCAAATGATTGATAGCGAAATGGAGAAACTCCAAATTCTTGTAGCGAAACGCTTCAAAGAAAACAATGTTGATGAATTTGATGATCAAAGACCTGGATCAAAGAACATGAATCCATGTAGCGATTGAGAAACTAGAGGATCGAACAACTCTGATACCAATGTAACGACCAAAAGTCGTATACATAACGAAAATATTTAAAATACTTCGTAGACAAATACATCCATCGTAGGATAGTAAGTGTAAATTTTATATTATATAAAAAATTGATGTAGGATGAGTACAAATGAGAATGAGGGTCCTATATATATAGCCAAGTAAGTACCCTTTCACAAACAGGAATGTCTCTAAGACATTGCTTTTCATTATTAACTAACTAATCATTAGTTAATTTACTTATTATTATTATTATATCTATATTATTATGATTATTATTTATTATATATTTTTATTTATTTTTACATAATTTATGTTCATAACAATCATTTTGCTGACATAATCCAATTTTTAACAACTGGCACTACCCCGGAGGGATATTCTACACAGAAAAAATGAATTGGTGGTCCGCACAGCTGATTTTTCTGTGATTGTTGAACACTTGTATAAGATGGGCTCTAATGAAATATTGCGCCGATATGTTTTGGAGTTTGAACGATCCAACATCCTCGCTGAAGCACATGGCAGAGAGGTGGGAGGACACTATGTAGGTAGAGCAACTGTGCAGAATATTTTGCGTGTAGGATTGTGGTGACCAACAGTGCATAAGGACTCTAAGGTGTACTGCAGGGCATGCGATGCTTGTGAGAGGACGGGGAAGTCATCACGCAGGTATGAATTGCCCTTAAAACCACAGATTTATTTGCAGGTATTTGACAAATGGGTGATTGACTTTGTAGGTCTGATACAACGACCAAGGAAAAAGACAAGCATGCGATACATTATTACTGCAACTGAGTATTTGACGAGATGGGCGGAAGCATAGCCAGTCAAAGACTATAGCGCTGCTACAGCTGAAAAGTTCCTTTTCAAATTTGTCTTGACTCGATTTTGGTGTCCTAAGATATTGATGAGCGATAGGGGTACATATTTCTTAAACGAAATGATTGTCGTGATGCTTGAAGAATTCCGGGTTTATCATCAAAAGAGTATGCCCTATCATCCTCAAACTACGGATACAGTTGAAGTGTTCAATAAGATCTTGGAGAGCACATTGATGAAGGTCTATAACACGAAAAGGAATGATTCAGATGTACACATACCAGTGGTCCTATGGGAATATAGGACAATGTGAAAAAGTTGATAAGGCAAACTCTATTCAGGTTGGTCTATGGGATAGATGTTGTGATGCCCATGAAGTATATTGTGCCAAGTCTATGTATTGTAGCACTGACTGATATGGTTGATCACGAGACTATGTAGGAACACCTCGCACAGCTAATGGAATTGGTGAAAGATAGGATTTTGGCAGGATTTCACCAGCAGGTGCAAAAGGAGTGCGAAAAAGGCATTGCACGATTAACATATAAAGCATCGCACCTTCCAGGTAAATGATTCAGTGTTACTTTATGATATAAAATTCACGAAGTTTCCTGGTAAATTTCAAATGAATTGGTTGGGGCCATTTGTCATCAAAGAAATTAGGGATGGTGGTGCAGTTCAGCTCGCAAAGCTGAATGGAGAATTTTTTCCAGGAAAAGTTAATAACGGTCGATTGAAGTTGTACAAGAGTGACCATACCCCTGCATAATGACTATATGATGGCGGGATAGTCTTAGTACTCCACGCAGCTACAAGTAAGTACGGGACTATAAACTACACTGCTCGAGAATTGTAAAGACAAAATAAGGTGGTGCGCAATGGAAGAAAACAGGGTGTCGAGGAGAGTTGTGCCATGGAGGCTGGTGTTGCACAGTGGGGTCAAAAGTAGTCGTTGGGTGCATTTTAGATGATTGGATGGCTAAATTTCCATTAGGAGGAGTGGGGAGGCCACATTTATGGCACAAATCTTTGGAAATATGTCACCAAAGATGCATTAATGATCAAGAATTGGAGGAAACTATTGGATTTGAGTTAAAATTCACCTATAAATATGGAAAGTTGACCAGCATTCGAACACTTTGCTTTCAACAAGTTTTCCTTAATCCTTACTACCAGAGAGCTTTTTGTATGTATAAGAATATTTGGGAAGACATTTTAGCACAACCAAAATTTGCCAGCTTACCTGAGTAGCGTCGAGAGATCATCTTTGAGAGAATGACAGCCACTCCCCCGGTAACTGAACCCGCGCCATCTGAATCCACAATGTCTAAAACCACAACCATTAAAGCCATAACCACTGAAGATGAAGTCTAGGATAAGATTGCAACGTCAGTCAAGTGACTCGAGGGCGAGTCACACAATTTGTGTTGGGGGGCTATTGGGATGGGGCCCCTGGGTTAAATTTTGGTCAACGTTTGGGTAAATTTTATAATATCTCTTTGTAAGCAAGTAAAGTCTCCATGAAATGTGGAATTAGAGCACGAAGATAGTATGAGTCAAAGGGGATTTAGTCCCTTAGGTGGGTAAGTAATAGGAAGGTTTTGAGACCTGCCCATGGTCCATGGACCATGGTATTGTAAGAAAACTTCTATATATAAATGAGTCATAGTGAGTCTAGAAAGATAACGAAGATAGAAGATCATTGTTTTGGGTAAGAAGCTAAGGCAGGAAAGCTTTGTTTCATGTTCTTAGGTAAAAGGGGAAGGCTCCTGCAGCTGAGTGCGCGCAGACCTTGGTAACTCCGCAGGCTGAGTGCGTCGGCCCCTGCAGTTGAGTGTGCAGGGAAAATAAGTCTGTATTGAAGTGATTATACTTAATAAAGACAGTTTTGAGCCAATTTTGATGCATTTGTGTCATCTTTCTTACTTCTGTAAGTTTCTATATTTTCCCTCTTTGTTATAATGTATATGAATTAATGCTTATTTGGTGCGCGAAAATAGTAAATCAATAATATTTATGCATGTTATGAATGATTAAGAGCCTTCGCGAATATCTGGAATTCGTTTATTAACATTTACAATACTTGTATATTCGGAAGGGTTAAGGGTTCGCGAAGGTAGATCTAAGCCCTATAAACCACTGGAACTAGTCACACCGACCTTTAGATGTAAAAACCTGGTTCTATCATCTCCTAATACTGCTTTGGGTGAGACTACATCCTGCATTATGCGGGTTGTTGCCGAAAGGGCCAACAGTTAGGGTTTTATTGGTTGGCGCAGATAAAGTTGAACCTGGGTCAGGCCCCATCAGGCCAACACACAATAACAACAAAATATTTTCTAAGGAATTTGCATGGTTAACTCTATCTTTGCGCATAAGAACCATGAAATATTTTCAAATAAATTAACATAGTTAACTCCATGTACAAGAATCGCGAAATATTTTCAATGAAATTAACCTAGTTAACTTATCTCTCTACACAGAGGAACATAGTTAACTTATCTCTAAAATATTTTCAACGAAATTAACATAGTTAACTTATCTCTAAAATGTTTTCAACGAAATTAACATAGTTAACTTATCTCTCTATGCATAAGAACATAGTTAACTTATCTCTGAAATCTTTTCAAAAAAATTAACATAGTTAACTTATCTCTCTACGCAAAAGAACATAGTTAACTTATCTCTAAAAAAAATTCAATGAAATTAACATAGTTAACTTATCTCTCTACACACAAGAACATAACTAACTTATCTTTGAAATATTTTTTATGAAATTAACATAGTTAACTTATCTCTCTATGCACAAGAACCATGAAATATTTTCAAAGAAATTAATAAAGTTAACTTATCTTTCTTTGCACAAGAACAATGCAACCCGATGTGCACTCCTTTGTAAACCCACATTACTCGGAGGATGTAAATTTAACTTCCCATTATCTCAATTCGCAACACAGGTATAAAGGTAACATGTCAAGATTTTTCTTAATTCCTCTCATAATTGTATACCATAGTATTGAGGGGCCCCGTTATCAAAGGAGCATATTGGAAATATGAGGACATCTTTAATGGAACAAGACCATTAACTTATTCAAGGGTACTACAATCACTTGGAAATGACCAGAAGATTTGACACGTGAGAAAAGGAAATATCCCTTCACCTTGCTCCTTCTCTATGCTCAGCTTAAATGGGTCAAATAATATGCTCATTGGGTGAGGTCTTGGGTTGTGATTGTTGTTGTAATTAATTAATAGAAAACACCTTTAAACCACTTAATCTAATATATGGAACATGACTTAGCCTGAGATATCACTTATCATATTTTCCCCAAGCCAACCACGAGTTAATAATGTAGTAACATCCCTTATATATTATTGATTCAAATACTTTATAGTGAGCAATTTGGTTACAAATAGTTCCACAACTGTTTCTTGATGTAGTCGACTGCAATGTAACATAACCGTTTTTGGAGCATGACAAAAATATTCCTCGTGTTATTAAAATTAGAACGTAGGAACTTTATATATTTTAGTCACAACCATTTTCTATTAAGAGAAAGAGAGTAGAGGAGCCTCATGTTGGCTTAGTGGGGCCTAACCCAGGTTTAGAGGTGATTTAGCCAAGCAAATCCCGGTACTATTGGCCCTTTCAGCAACAGTCCGTGGAGCGCGGACTAAGGTCTCACCCGAAGTAGTATGGGAGGGTGCTAGAACTAGGTTTCCGCACCCTAGGGATGTCTGAAGGGCTTCTATAGGTTCGCGGTCTGATCGGTTGCTGCACGCACTTGCGATCCCTTTGTGACCTGTGGTGTGGCTTCTGCGTAGCCCTACTTGGGGCGCAACTCATTTAATACCCACGATCCTTGTTAGTTAACCGATTACTTAACTTGTGTGCGTAAGATTTATGGTTATTACAGCATATATATCAATTATATTAGTGTGTGCAATACATAACTGAATACAACCATAAAGAAGATAATGCACAGAAAATACATAGGAATAGAAATCAAATTCCCTTTTATTAATCTTCAATCTTTCTTACAAACCTGACACTGCCCTGCGCACTCAGCTACAGGGGTCCACGCACTCAGCTGCGGACTCTACTAGGCCTCTGCACACTCACCTGCATAGCCTATTCCTACTACTACAACCCAAGACACTTAGAACTCTACTCTAAGCTCGAACCATTCCTTTGCTATTCATCTATTCATCCTGACTTAACTAACTTTACAACTTAGAGCCTCGCTCTATTTATACAATCCCATGGTCTGTGAACCATGGGTAGGCCAACTTTACACTAACTTACAATATAATGTTTAGGGAAGACAACCCTATGACTCAATTGTACACTTCACACTCTGCGCCTGCAATTCACAGAGTTTTACAACATCTCTGACCAAAACTTTGGCTTTGAACCCCAACAACCTACTTTGGGGGGATTCCATGCCCAACACCTCACTTTCCAATTGGGTTTTTCTCCCAAAAGAGTTTCTCAAGTCATATATTGTGTCAAATGTGTTTGTGAGCTTTTATTTCATTGTTCTCTTTTAAATACATAATTTTAATTCACATGAATACACTATTAACAATAATCTATAGATATAGAAATCTAAAAGGAAGTAAAGCTTAATAGTGTAGAATTTCAAAGTTTAAATATAATTTTATCATATCTATTGTTACGAGCTTTCTAGTGGAATATCCATAGTGATTTATGGATCATAATGGTATCAGAGCAGGTTTCTTTGGGTATATTGTGGAGGTTTGCAGTGGATCTAGATCATTAGGAATCAAATCCTATAACCCTAATCATTGTTGACAAATCTATTAATAACCCTCATGATCCTTCAAAAAAGAGGTTTTTGCAAATGGAACAACAAGTGATGGATATAAATTGCAATGTAAATTTCCTCATGAAATCCTTGAGTAGTAATATTGGAATATTCAAAGAAGATGGGAGTTCTAATGTAGAGAAAAAATTTGAGGGGCAGTTAGGAGATCAGGAAGAAAAGGAGAAAAGTCAAAGAAAGGACCCAAAAATGGTAAACCCAATTCGAGTGCCATTAATAATTCAGTGTATATGTCCAAAATGGAAGTGAAGGTAAATATAAAGTCATACCAAGGTGAGATAAATGTTCTGAAGCTAAATCATGCATACAACAACTTGAAGTGTATTTTATTGTTCATCATATAGAGGATGAAAAATAATTCCATTTATATGGCTAAAATTAAAGGGCCTTTCCCTAACTTCATGGGAAATCCACAGGGAGACCTTGAGGTTGAAGGGACAGCCTCAAGTGACTAAGTGAGAGGACATCAAAACTCTCATAAATTCACAGGTTTACCTTTTTATGTATGTAGAGGAATAGTGAATCCTGTGGCACTACTTCGGGAAAAAGTAGGGGAAAATCATGCAAAAGTACACCATACAGTTTAGGAAGATGGCCATAATTTTGGGTATCTCCCCGAAGAACCTAGATGTACTCCTCAAGTATTTGGGAGATCTACATATCCATATGTGGAACAAATTCATGTTGTTCAAGCCTAGAATGGTTGATGAGGATTATGTACAGGTACAATACCTAGAGAATATAGACTTGAAGAAATAGAAATCAAGTGAATAAAAGCAGAAGCAACAACAGGACACTTATAAGGAGGGGAAGAAGAAGTAGAAATGGGGAAAAAATAAAAAGATGGCAGCCATGGCACATCAGTGAAAATATCCCAGAAACCATTACAACATTGACAACCATAAAAAGGAGAAGTGCTAGAAGTTGCATCCAAAGCTTAACCCCAAAGAAAAAAGAAAGAAAAAAATAAAAAGAAGAATCTCATGGCCACTAATTCAAGTAACCAAGTTGAAAGCTCATTGAGAATGGATCATAAGATCGTATGTACATCAATTCAGAAGGAATTAAATCTGAATAGCCTTCAACAACATGAAGAGAAAGAAATGACCAAACCCTTTTATATAAAATTACAGATCAAGAATACAAATATTGATACTTTATTTAACTCAAGATCACAAGTGAATCACATTGCAGTATACTTGGTCAAGAAGTTGGTTTGGAAGTTTGTGATCATCCAAACCTATATCCATTGTCAGGGGTAAATAAGGATGTCGAGTTGAAGGTAACAAAACAATGAAAAAGTAGATTTTCTATTAGTGTTGATTTTATTGATGAAGTAGAACTAGATGTGGTTTCCCGATGTATCTAGAGTTGTTTTTAGGAGTCCCTACATGTACATGTGAGATACAATATTCATTAGGAGAGATAACCAGTATCAGTTTGTCAAGGATAGAAAATAATTCACCATCAACGCGCATAAAGGAAAGTAAAAAAAAATCAGTAAGTTCCAACCAAACCAAGAAATTAATCAATTCGAGCAAGATGTATCTTTTATTGTTTTTAAGAGAAAATTAATTTGTAGAATAGTTAGTAAGAGCCAAGGCATCCTTAGAAGGGTGTACTAAGAAACATAAACAACAACTGGAAGAGTTTCTATAGGCATACAGGGATGTGTTCCAAGAGTCTAAATGGTTACCACCTAAGAGGGAAGTGGAGCATGAGATCCAGTTATTTCCAAACATTAGGTTGTATAGGTAGTATGTTATAGAAGTAATTGATATGAAGAAAGAATTGTAGAAGATACTAGAATAGGTTGTTATTTGATCGAGTAAATCACCATATGTGTCACCCGTCATCATTGTGACAAAGAAGGATGGTACTTAGCGGATGTGTACATATTACAAAGCATTGAATAATGCCATGCTTAAGAATAGGTACCCCTTTCCTAGGATAGATGATATAATGGATTACAACAAGAAAGATACTTCACCAACATGGACTTAATGTTTGGATATCACCAGGTTTGAGTCAGAGAAAAAGATACCTAGAATACTGCCTTCAAAACCAAGCAAGATTTGTATGAGTGGGTAATCATGCCATTTGGCCTATGCAATGCACCAACTACATTTATGAGATTAATGAATGATGTACTATGCCCTTTTATAGATTCATTTTTCATTGTCGATTTGGATTATATATTGGTATGCAATGTTACCTAGGAGGAGCACATATGACATTTGATATAGGTGTTGTAGACATTAAATAAGCACTAGTTGCTAGCAAATCTCAAGAAGTGTAAGTTTGCAAAATAGTCTTTGGTGTATCTGGGGTATGTGATAGGTGGAGGATAGTTGAAGATGGTCCTGCCAAGATGGAGGCCATCATGAAATGGTAGGTGACTAATAATGTTTTTGATGTTAGGAGTTTCATTGGGGCAACATGGTACATGAGGAAATTCATAGCCTCATTTTTAGTGGTAGCAGCACCACTCCATGTTATAACAACAAGTGAAAATAGTTTCTAGTGGGTAAAGGGTCAGCATAGGGCCTTCAAGGACCTAAAGAAGAATATCAGTCAAGCACCAATTCTGGCATTACAGAATTTGCAACATCCCTTTGAGGTGTAGATGGATGTGAGTGGGTATCTTATGGGAGCGGTCATGATGCAAGGAGGAGGCGTGTATGCTACCATTCTAAAGTATTTCATGGGGCATTTCCTACTTACCCCACCTATGAAAGAGACCATTATGCCCTGGTGCAATCTTTGAATAAGTGGAAGCACTATCTAATGGGAAAGGAGATAGTAATCCACATAGATCACCAACCACTAAGTACTTGCATGCCCAAAATAAGCTATAGTAGACCAGTCATTACACATGGATGGGTTTTCTACAACAATTTCATTTAGTGATTAAGTATAAGAAGGGCAATAAAAACAAGCAGGTAGACATACTTTCAAGGCCACCTACATCAAAGATGACAACATTGGGAACTTGGATGCACATGGAACCATTCACGCATAATGTATACATTGATGCATATTTAGAGGATGAGTGCTTTAGGGAAGTGTTTCAATAGTTACGAGTCAGAGTGATGTGCACAATGGTAATAACATCGTTCACTACTGATCCAGGTGGGTCCAAACACATGCAGAAGTCCAAGAGGGCTTAGAGATTTTCAAAATTAATGGTGGTCAAATTTCTCTCGAACTAGCACCAGATCAAAGTGCTCATCACCCTGATTCCAATGGTGCAAACGACACTCAAATCTGATCTCATATGAGGGAGATAGAGCTCTTCAAAGTTTGACATGACAAGGGAGAAAGCAGGGCCCACAGTGTTCCACATGGCATCCCAATTAGCGAGTGGGATCCACATGGAAGCCCATCCTCCATTGACACTTGGCCCCTAGTCATTGGTTCCTTATCCTTGCAAAAAGACAAGAAATAATATTAAAATCCCACATGAAAACAAAAGTTATAAAAAAACAAAACTATATAAAATATGGTTTACAAACCATATATTAAAATAAATACCAAAACATTAAGAAACTATATATTAACAAAAAGGTTATTATAAGATCCATATACCATAATATGGTTAGCAATGTTAAGTTAAAATGGCATATGGTGGAAAAATTTAATGGTTCCATAACCGTTGAACCAAATGTTGACCACATATACCATATTAAAAAACAAAAATGTAATGACATATATATATTGGAATATGGGAGGCCGATGGGTATCGAACCTGCACTGGTCAAGTGGGCCGGCCCACCACCATGAAATGGCCCCATCCCAAATATAAACAAAGAACATGCCTTTTTTTAAAGGCCCAAAAAAATGATGTGGCATATATAATATGTATTAACAGTTACATAAAACGAAATGCGCCCCCATTTTTGGAGGCAAGATTTGATCTTACAACCCACCTGCCTCAAACCAAATGACCCAACAAACCATCCAAACAACATTTCTTGTTATTTCTCTCCAAAAACACATAAATAAACCTTCAATTCATTTGCACAAGTAGGAGAATGGGGGGGGGGGAGGCAGAACAAGAGGTCGTGAGTGAAATGGAACATAGGTGCTCGAAAACAGATTTCCATGCAACGGAACCATGCCCAAGTGGAACCATGATGCAGTTCCAGGAGGCAGAACCTTGACATGTTTTTCGATAAGAGGAATATTCTTTTGATGCCGAAGATTCCATGGGAGGTGAAATTTCATTTGATCAGAATGTAATCAAGTTTATAGTTATTTTTCTCAAATTTTTGTAGGGAACACAATGGCGAGGTCGAATTCGCCTTTTGAGCATCGGATTTGCAGATTCCCATCAGAGGAGAATCTTCAAGAATCTTAAGGCAATCTTCCAGATTCCTTGGAAGCTGAAATTTCCGAGATCCAGAATGTAGCCATATTTATACTCATTCTTCTCATAATTTTGCAAGAATCTCAATGGAAAGATTAGTTTTCTGATTTGAGTTGCAGATATCTAGTCAACCTAGAGGAGAGAATCTTTGGAGAATCAAGGGGAATCTAAAAGATTCCTACAAGCCCATATTTTTCACAGTGTAAGAATTTGACAAATGGATAGTCAATTTTACACCTCTCGATGACACAAATTTAGTGGTGTAGTCAGTTTTTGTAGCTGAGCATTTCTTTTGGCCATTTTCCATATTGGAGTGATGATGTTAGATTTCAAAGTGTGTACATTGAATTCTATGCCATTCAACGCCATGATTTCGATGGTCCATTCAGATCCAGCAGCTGAGTATTCTATTCTTTAGTCAGCGTTGGAGTTGAGGTATATGAGGTCATGTTGTCATATACTTCTTTGATCATTTGTTGTGAGATGTATTATGTTTGTTGTGAGATGTATTATGTTGTTTCGATTCCTCCTTGATGTATGATGCAAAATCTTTGTGTCTATTTCATGTGAGATGTATTCATCATGGATTGTTATGTATGTTTTTGTTGAGATCCCTTTGATGTCATGATGGTGGGATACTGATTGTCACCATGAGTGTTTTGGTTGAGATCCCTATGATGCCATGATGGCGGGATACTCGTTGTCACCATGTGTAAGATTATGTCATGCTAATAGGAGGTCTATTGTGAGGGTTAGTTCCTGTAGCGGAACGTCTCGTGGGGAGACTTTTCCACTCTTGTACAGGGCACATATCCTTATATGACATAAAACATAGTCCATGTAGATCTTCACCATTTCCAATACTGAATGAAGTGGCGAACACCATCTTGACGACGGGCCTAGAGACGTAGTCCACACTGGATGAACTTCGTTATCAATGTCTCTTATTTATGATTTTTTTATCGTCATTATGTTTCCATTTGCTTAAGCATGCATATATGTTCATTTATGCTCTTATAAAATGAAATTCTAACCACATCATGCAAGCAAAAGATCTTGGTTAAATCTGGGATTTGAGTCAACTTGGATCAAGTTTGGTATCAGAGCGGTCTTTGCATGGATGTGAATTGCGAGCATGAACAATGGAATGTGCAGCAATGGAGGAAGACAAAGAGATGTATGAGACCATGTTGAGAGTGTCCAAAAAGATGGACATAATGTGTGAAGCACTACAATAAGAGACAGAGGAAAAGTGGCGATTACAACGTCAGTTGCAAGCCACGGAAGAAGCCCTGGAAGAACTAAAGCACAACAACCAAAGTCTTCAAGCAGATAAAGCTGAATTGAAGACGCTTCTACATGAAGAGAAAGAGGAGAAATAGGTTGCTACGAAAGCTGCAAGCTAAGGACGAGGCCTTGGAAAAGTTGCAGCGTGACCCCTGTGAAGTAAAACGTAATTCTCCAACTTCATGTATGTTTCCTAATCATATTTTGCTGTTTTTGAAAATCATACCACAGGAATTTTTTTGAAACTGTTGAAGAGAATGGGGTATGAAGGAAAAGGCTTGGGCATTAATGGCCAAGGCATTTTCAACTCCATCAAGGTAGAGAAATTACCTCGTCAGGCAAGACTTGGGTATGTCGAGAAGGAAGTTGGGGAATGCGCTAAGCATCCATTGAACCACCAACAACAGATGATGAGAAAGCCTCATTAGTTCTTTCCAACTCGACAGTCGAGGTAAAATATGTTGATTTCCCTTCAGTTTAATCTTCACATAATATAATTTCTGTTGGAAATGTCGAGTTACCAATTATAGGGACAAACATTAGGCTCCTTAGCAGGATGAGGTACAAGGAAGCAGAAGGACTTGTTGTTAATATCCAAGGCATAACTCAGCCATTGGAGGTTGAGCAGAGTCATCGATTTGTAGGCTTGGGATACACCGAAGGAGAATGCTCGAAGGTGTTAGAAGCTTCCACAACATTGTTGAAATCATCGAGAAAAGAGAATGATGGGAACTCATCACCATCATCCCATGGCAGTGCCCATTGTATGGAAAGAGCTGAGGCAAGCTCTCATCACCATAATTATACAAGAGATAACAAGGAAAGGTATAACAAGTCTCAATATTCAAATTTTCATTTCGATTACAATCATGTTGTTAATGATGGACATAAATCATGGCATTTAAAAAAAAATGTACTTTTTGTGGTTTACATAACCATGTATTTGATGAGTGTTGGAAGAGAATGGAAGCACGAAAGAGGATGAGGTGTGGAAGCCTTCTCCATAGCGCAAGTTAAGCAGATCTGGAGGAAAAATACTTATTGGCAGTCATTGCGAAAGAGGTGGCCATCAAAGAGCCACGTGTTGGAGGCTCCATCTAGAGCAATGCCTTAAAGAAAAAGCGTTGGTGCATGAACTAGTTGAAAAAGTCATTCGACAAGAAAAACCACCACAGGGGGATGACCCATTCACATTGATAAGTGAAAAATGGTTTCTAGATATGTTAGCTTGTCATGGCCGTGTTTTTGTAAATCATTTGTTGTAATTTAAAATGTAAAAGTGATGATGTGTTTTTCATCACTTGTTAAGCAACAATGATATTTTGGCCTTGTTTTCATAGCTGGGGTATTGTTTCCATTATGATGTAAACTTGACTATCGAGTGTGTGTTATAAACTTGTGGCAAGTATGGGATGATTGGGCCATTAGTTGGTCATGTAAATTAAGCATGTAATTTGCAGAATTGTACTACAGGTTTGCAGAGGGTGTAGGTGTTGGCTCATCGCTTATGGCTCTGAAGGACAAAGGTGAAGGAAAAGGAAGGGTGACCTATCTGGACACTTGTAGTGCAGACAAAGTACAAATAAGTTGAAGATTATTTTCATGCTTTTGGAGGACCAAAAACTCCTCAGTGGGAAGGATTGATCCAGGTGGCTCCAGACACATGAAGAAGTCCAAGAGGGCTCAGAAATGGTCAAAATTCAAAGTGGTCATATCATTCTCAAACGAGCACCGGTTCAAAGTGATTGTCGCCCTGATTCTAACAGTGCAAACAACACTCAAATCCAAGCTTGTATGAGGAATATATAGCTCTTCAAAGTTTGACATGACAAGGGAAAAAGCAGGGGCCCACAGTGTTCCACATGGAATCCTAGTTAGTGAGTGAGACCCACATGGAAGCCCATCCACCATTAACACTTGGCCCCTAATCATTGGTTCTTTATCCCTGCAAAAAAAGGACAAGAAAATAATATTAAAAATCCCACATAAAAACAAATGTTATAAAAAAACAAAACTATATAAAATATGCTTTACAAACCATATATTAAAATAAATACCAAAACATTAAGAAACTATATATTGACAAAAAGGTTATTATAAGATCCATATACCATAATATGGTCACCAACGTTAAGTTAAAATGGCATATGGTGGAAAAATTTAATGGTTCCATAACCATTGAACAAAACATTGACCACATATACCATATCAAAAAACAAAAATGTAACGGAATATATATATTGGAATATGGGAGGCTGGCGGGTATTGAACCACACACTAGCCACGTGGGTCGACCTACCACCATGCAGTAGCCCCATCCCAAATATAAACAAACAACATATGTTGTTTAAACCGCAACCCAAAAAGATTTTGTGACATATATAATATGTATTAACAGTTACATAAAACGAAATGCACGCCCATTTTTGGAGGAGTGGGCATTTGATCCCCCAACCTCCCTGCCTCAAACCAAATGACCCAACCAATAGGCCAAACTGCCTTTCTTGTTATTTTTGCCCGAAAACACATAAATAAACCTTCAATCCATTTGCACAAGCAGGAGAACAAGGGGGATAGAACGGGAGGTCGTGAGTGAAACAGAACGGAGGTGCCTGAGAATGGAGTTCTATGTAGCAGAACCATGCCAAGGTGGAACCATGACATAGTTCTAGGAGGTGGAACCTTGACATGTTTTTCTTGACGAATATTCTTTTGATGTCGAAGATTCCTTGGGAGGTAAATTTTCATTTTATCAAAATGTAATCAAGTTTACTGTCATTTTTCTCATATTTTCAAAGGGAACGCAATGGCAAGGTTAGATTCTCCTTTTGAGAAGTGGATTTGTAGATTCCCAGTGGAGGAGAATCTTTGAGAATCTTGAGGAAATCTTCCAGATTCCTTGGAGGCCGAAATTTCCTAGATCCGGAATGTGGCCATCTTTAAACTCATTCTTTTCAGAATTTGACAAGGACCTCAATGGAGAGATCAGTTTCCTGATTTTAGTTTCAGATCTCCAGTCAACGAAGAGGAGGGAATCTTTGGAGAATCACAGGGGAATCTAAAAGATTAATGCAGGCATAGATTTTTTTGGTGTCAGAATTCGACAAACGGGTAGTCGATTTTACACCTCTCGACGACACAAATTCAATGGTGCAGTCAGTTTTTGTAGCCAAGCCTTATTTTTTTCGGCCATTTTCCAAATTGGGGTGATCGTGTCATATTTCAAAGTGTGGACAGTCGAATCTATGCCATTCGACACCATGATTTCTGTTATCACTCATATTTTCCCAGAAGTTGTAAGAAGGGCGAAGGGGTCCGAGGTAACCACAAACCAATCTTTTAGATATAGAATCTAGCCAATATGTATCTAGAGAGGGCTCTCTCTTTAAATTTTAGCTTTGTTTTGAAAGATATTAGGCTAGTTATGAAGTTTAAGAGTTTTGTTTGAGTTTGGGTGGTGAGATTCAATAGCAGAGAGGTAGGACTGACTAGTTTAGGCCATTGGGCTAATGGAGTCAAAGAAGATGGCTTAGCTGGACTTGGTTTCTTAACAAAGGATGGTTCCATAGGGCAAGATGGTCAAACAAGGAACAAATAGAGACTTGAGATAAATGGGATAGTTTCAAAATGGGTGAAGGGCAGTTAAGAATCCTTCAGCATATTTAAAGAGGGAACTTGAATGATTACTACTAAAGAGCAGTTAAGAATTCTTTAATAAATAATCAAAATGAAAGAATTAGAAAACAGGAGCAATTAAGATTTCACTGTTTATCCTAGTTGAGAAGAAAACATAGAGAATAATAATGATTGAAAACAGAGTGCAATTAAGCATATTCTGAATTACTCTTTTTCATTTATCATTCAGATGTGAAACATAGATGATATAATAGACAAGGAAAAATTTAAAACATAAGGTATAGAGGACTTATTGATCTGGTGTTTGATTCAAAAAATCTGTGGAAAGTCCCTTGCATTAATTCTTTATCTAGCAAGCCATACAAAAGTTTGGTCCAATAGCACTCTATTCCGAAATAATCAATATTACAGCAATGTCTAAGAATCCACCCAAAATACTTCAAATAAAGAAGTAATTATACTAATTGTAAATTGAAATATCTTGAAAAAATATCAAGATTAGTTTCACAAATATCTCCAACTGTTTACATTAATAGAACTTAAATCAAGTACATTCAAAACTAATGATCTATTTGGCACTATTTCTATGGATTTATGGTGACAAACATGAGAAAGTCGAATTTGATAGAAACTCTTAGTTGATGATGAGGCATCCCAGTCACTAACTGCATCCTTCCTTTGTGCATTCTACCACAGAAATTCTGCAAACTTAGGGTCCAATGATACGGTTGTATATCTCAATCCATGATAGATATGTAAAATGTGAAAGAGGTTTTTGTAGATACGATAGTTCTTGAAATAAACCTCTCTGAGTTTCCCAAAATTCAGCTCCAAATATTCACAATATTCTTTGCAAAACAATGTCAAAAACATGACTTTGCACAAATTGAAAAATAGGCTATGAAGACATGCACTTATCTCCCACTTGGTAATATCTATCTAAACTGTGAGATACGTTTCTGTAGCTTGGCCTGTTAGGAAAACAAACCTCTTCCATTTTCTTGAAATACTTCTTGGATTTGCCACAATAGTTTCTGACAAACTATGCCTTAAACAGGAAAGTTCTGAAGAATGTACCATTTTTGCTCTAATTTTATCTTTTAACCTTAAACTTTTTTTGACTGTTTTTCTCTTTTACTTTGGATAAACTTCATTGTAGCTGGTAAAAGTGTTTTCATATTTTTTTAACCCTTAATGTCTTCATGTTTACTTTTACTGTTTGCTGTTTACTTTTTACTTTTTACTTTTATTGTTCTGTTTTTCATTTGTCTTCACTTTGACATGAATTTGTATGCTATGCTTTGTAACTATCTTCCCTACTATTTATCTTCATGCTAGATGATTTACTTGACTTTGTCTTCAATATGATACTCTTTAATCCTGATACTCTTTGACTGCTCTTTACTGTGTCCTTTTACCTTCACTGTATATTTTAGATTTTTACTGTCTATTTCAACAGTAAATCCTTTTCATTCCATGTTTCCTTTGCTTGTCTTTCAACTGTATGTTTTATCTTCCATCTCTATTTGAATAGGTTTGATAACACTCTTGGAGTAAACAAGTTTTATGACTACTATTAAGACTGTTTATCCAAGGCTATGGTCTTCTAGTCATTTTTCAAACAAAACAAACTGTTAAGAAAACATTGGCTTGTATGGGAGGTCGAAAAGGTTTCATTTGAACTTGAAAGGACTGTGGAGTGAGTCGAGAATGCTTTTGGGGAGGTAAACCATGCTCGAATAATTTCACAAAGGCTTCAGGTGGCGCAGATGAGTTACATAAGTTTACATAGTAGAATGGGCGAAGGACAAGAAAACCTGGGTTCTTGGGGTTTGAACTTTAATGGGCAAACTTTCAAAATATGGCGTGAACTGAACAGTAGATGGTTTGTCGCGTAGCAGGCAGGTGGTAAGCGGGATCTATCATACCGCTTTTGGAGAAGGGTGGTAATGGGCCTCGGACCAATGATTCAGTAAATCTCTTGACGTGTGGCGGAGGCGCTGTGCAAAAACCACTGTGTGATCGCGCGCTAATGCGTGGTCACAAAGAATCGTGTGATATTGATAATAGCCGTCGGATCTTGAGGACCTGATTGAATGGTTGATGGGATGCATGATATAATGGGGTTTAACAAAGCTGGGCCCAACATAATTAAGGGTTAATTTAATTATATCAGGAGTGGTGTGATAGGTTGGGGAGGTTCTTAATTAACCATTAGGGTTAATTAATCCCATATTAATGTGGCGCGGGGATTTATGGGTTGTTAATTAGTTACAAATTAACTAATTAATCCCAGTTAGGACGTATTACGGCTATAATTAACCAAGGGCGGGATATATAGAAATTTGGGGTTTTTCATATTTATATAATACGGGAAAGGGTAAACATTATCAGGGATTTATATAATATAAGTTAAAAATCAATATGACAATGAAATAAAAAGCGCTAAGTATAAAACAGTTGATTTGTGTATTTAACTGAGGCTTAAGTGAAAAGGGTTTTTTATGAGAAATTATTTAATTTTCCTAAGTAAAATAGGATTTTACTTAGGAAAAGACTTATGAAAGTGGATGAATGATTTATGAATGATTTAAAGTACTTAGGCTTTTAAATTATTGGGCCGAGGGTCCAGTCCCTCCAGAAGTTAGAGAAATGCTCTGAGCCCCTCCAATTTACCAAATACCTTATTACTGGGGAAAATTAGTGAATAATTAGGGAAAATGAGAAGGGGAGTTAATCATTGTGACTTCGCTTTGCTTGTGATGTCTCCAATGTAGTGTATGCCTCGGCCATGTGATGAAAAATGAAAGATTAACACATTTGGAAACATTATTCATCACATACGATTCTGCAACATGAACTACCTACCCTACCTACTTTAACTTAGCATTTTTTCTTCTTTATTAGGGTGCACTTAAACTCGCAAACCCTCTTCAACTTCTGTTTCTTTTACATAATGATTTCTATCTAGATCTACACGTATTACATCCAAGGGCTCAGATTAAACTGTTGAGCTCCTTTTTATTTACTCTACCTATCTACTTATCTGCCAAGATTACACTGTTTGGTCAGATATTTATTCTCTATTTCTACAACATGAAATTGAAAAATGAATGAGTCAAGTTTAAATAGTTTGACTATTCATAAATTGTGGCATAAGTAACAAACTGCACACAATTTGTTTATTACACAAAATGAAAATGTAGTGGCATTTAGACTTGCACACTTTCCTAGTCTTTTTGTTTGGGGTTCATTTTCTTTTATTTTTTGACCATTTTTATTATTTTTACCCTTTGATTTTCTTTTAGAGTATACCCTCTTTACATTCTTTAAATTTTTTGATTTTTTGAAAATATGGAAAACCTTCGTAACAAGGAAAGTTATGAACATATTACATAGCTCATCAAGTCAAACATGATATATGACACCTATTGGTATAGGAGAATAACACTGGCTCCACTTGGGGATGGCTTTTCCTGGTGGAAAGTCAAGAACAACAGGTTAGATGGCCTTCGACTGATTTTGACTGAACTATGGAATCTTCTTCTGCTTGTTGCTTTATTTGTATGTATGACAATAATGTTTCTGGAGCTTAGGGCCTTCTCTTCGGGCTTCAACTTCACAATCTTACCATCCAGTCAACACCAAACCTTTATTCTTCCTTCTTGAATCCCACTTGAGCACCTTGTAACTTAGGTAGGAATCTTCAGTCTTGGTCTTTTTATAAAAAAATCTTTTTAACCTTCTCCTGCACAACTTGAGATCTGACCTGAAACTAAAAGGTGCTGCAACCTTCAAACCAAATTAGTAACTCATCAAGATCTTAGGGCCTTTTGATTGGATTCAAATCTTTAAGGATTTATTTCATAATCTACTAAAAATTGAATTAAATCAAACTAAAATCCTACCTAGTTAATCTAATCAGCTATCTAGCTGCTAGTTAGGTAAAATGAAACAACCAATGCAACCACTCAAGCATCATATACATTGGTGACTTTTGTTGCTTGTGCTTTTTGGTGGTTAAAATTGAGATCTTAAAATCAAATATAGCTTTGTCAACCTTTGAGAAGATAAGGAAATTCCTTATTTCCTTTGTTGACTCTAGAAACTGTACAAAAGGATCTTGTAACATATATACACTATTCTTGAACTGATTCAAACAATTGTACATCTATTGTGTATGGCCTGCATGCCATGAAACTGAAATATCACTTTTATCTTTATCACCCTGCAGACTTTCAAATGAGCATTGTGATGATACTCCTATTGATTGAACTGGCTGGTGAAACCATTATCATCTTGATTTTGAATCTCATAGTTTGCTAATGGAGAAAAATTCTGATTGCATTCATCATTCAACCTATCAGCTATTAGATCATAAAGAACTTGGAAGGATTGCTGCAACTTATTACATATAGGTTCAAATGGAACTTCATAGATTTCTACAAGATGCTCCTCCTTTTCTGTAAAAATTTTATACCAAGCTTCCTTTAAAAATTGAAATGATTCAAAACAAAGAGGAAGGGAATCATCTTGGATCATTTGATCATATGTTCCAGCTTCCAAGTCTTCTTCTGCAACCTAACATTCAATGGCATTTTGGGGCTGCAAATCTAGCTATGAGAAGTCTTGAACACAGATTTTATTGCCCTCTAGATAGTTAATATCAAGACTTGTTGACATTTGATTTCTAATTGCATGATAGTTATCTCTGATAAACTGAAATGAAGCAAAACAAAATGGTAAAGTTCCTTCACTGATTTCAAAATTTTATGTGCTTTCCTCCTCATTCTCATAACTGAAATGAACAAGTTGATCACTATTTTCAAGCTACTGAACCTGAACTTCCTTATTCCCCAAATTAGCTTATGATTCCTTTGCAAGGTAAATTTGGATTTGAGAAACATAATCATCATCATACTGATCATATTTAGGCAAATCATCAAAAAAAGTAATGTCATCAAATATACACATTAGATCAGGAGATTGCTTCTCCACATATTGCTCTATGAATCTATCTTCTGGTCTATGGTAGATTGAGTTGGTAGGAATTTGTTCATGAATATCAACCTTTTCCTTTTGTGAAATAGATGTGTCATGGTTATTTTGAACAAAACATTCAACTTTCATTGTGATCTTATGAATCATTTCCTATGTTTTCTTTATCAAAATGTCAAGTTTTTCCTCTTTTTCTGCTTTCAACTTTTCTCTTCTAATTTGCAAATTAACTTCTACATCTACTACCATGTCTTGCATCTGTTCCATTGTTGAGGGGTTTTTTCCTCTTATATGAAATTCTATCTCTGAATCAAATGCTCTTAGGTAATGCAAAAGAGCTGAATCAGGGGGAGGTCTTATATTTAATGGTATTGAATAATAGGCTTGATTAAATCTGTCTAAAAATTGTTGTGTTGTTTCATCTGGATGTCTTTTTAACCGATTATATTCTTCTATGATTATGAGAAAATTGACTTTGATTATCCATCTATCAAGAAGAGTTTGAGAAACTGCTCGAGATTTGAGATGCTTGCGTCAGGCAGGGTTTTGAACCAACTCTTAACTTTGTCTTGCAAAGAAAGAGAAAAAAGCCTAATACTGACGTCCTCTTCATCTACTTCAAATAAGTTAAGATAATCTTCAAAAGCTTGAATATGTTTTTGGGCAGTGATACCATTCTCTCCATCAAACCTAGGGAGATACTTGAGATAATCGTTAGGGAAAGCATAGAGTGTAGGAGGTAAAATGAGTGGTTTATATCTATCAGGAACTTTATAAGGTACTGGAATATGTACAGGGATTTTATGATTAGTCTTAATTTTTTGATTCTCCTTAATTGGAAAATGATCTTCATAAGAATTAGAAGACTATTGTTCAAATTTGTAAGGTGACTTTATATCTACATTTTTCAAAGGAAATTAATAAAAATTTATTCTAAAATCATCTTTAAAATACAATATACATTGAAAAACTTTATCAATGAGAAAGAACATAATGTCTTGGATAACAATCCAAGTTAAAAGCCTGATCCTTTCCCACAGTTCTTTCAGGTTCATTTCTCCAGTGGAGTCTTGATTGTGAAATTCATTTGGAGTCGCCAAGTGGATGATTTTAACCTTTGTGTGTCTGATCACTGTCCACCATCATAGATCAGATCTAAACCTCTAAAACAATTTTGAAGAAAATGTTAGTTCTTCCCCAATGGAATCGTCACTATGTTATCACTCAGATTTTCCCAGAAGTTGTAAGAAGGGGAAAGGGGTCTGAGGTAACCACAAACTAATCTTTTAGATACAGAATCTAGCGAATCTGTATCCATAGAGGGCTCTCTCTTTAAATTTTAGCTTTGTTTTGAAAGATATTAGGCTAGTTATGAAGTTTAAGAGTTTTGTTTGAGTTTAAGTGGTGAGATTCAATAGCAAAGGGGTAGGACTGACTAGTTTAGGCCATTGGGCTAATGGAGTCAAAGAAGATGGCTTAACTAGACTTGGTTTCTTAACAAAGGATGGTTCCACAGGGCAAGATGGTCGAACAGGGAACAAATAAAAACTTGGGATAAATGGGATGGTTTCAAAATGGGTGAAGGGAAGTTAAGAATCCTTCAGCATATTTAAAGAGGGAACTTGAATGATTACTACTAAAGAGAAGTTAAGAATTCTTTAATAAATATTCAAAATGAAAGAATTAGAAAACAGGAGCAATTAAGATTTCACTGTTTATCCTAATTGAGAAGAAAACATAGAGAATAATAACGATTGAAAACAGAGTGCAATTAAGCATATTCTGAATTACTCTTTTTCATTTATCATTTAGATGTGAAACATAGATGATATAATAAACAAGGAAAACTTTAAAACATAAGGTATAGAGGACTTATTGATCTGGTGTTTGATTCAAGAAATCTGTGGAAAGTCCCTTGCAATAATTCTTTGTCCGACAAGCCATACAAAAGTTTGGTCCAACAGCGCTTTATTCCAAAATAATTAATATTATAGCAATGTCTAAGAATCTACCCAAAATACTTCAAATGAAGAAGTATTTATACTAATTGTAAACTGAAATATCTTGAAAAAATATCAAGATTAGTTTCACAAATATCTCCAAACGTTTACATTAATAGAACTTAAATAAAGGACATTCAAAACTAATGAATCTATTTGGCACTATTTCTATGGATTTATGGTGACAAACAAGAGAAATTAAAATTTGATAGCAACTCTTAGTTGACGATGAGGCATCCCAGTCACTAAATGCATCCTTCCTTTGTGCATTATGCCCCAGAAATTCTGCAAACTTAGGGTCCAATGATACGGTGTTATATCTCAATCCGTGATAGATATGTAAAAAGTGAAAGAGGTTTTTCTAGATAAGAATGGTTTTGAAATAAACCTCTCTCAGTTTCCCAAACTAAAGCTCCAGCTGTTCACAAAATTCTCTGCAAAACTATGTCAAAAACAGGACTTTGCACAAACTGAAAAATAGGCTGTGAAGACATGCACGTATCTCCCTCTTAGTAATAGCTATGTAAAACATGAGATAGGTTTTGTAGCTTGGCCTATTATGAACAAAAACCTCTTCCAGTTTCTCGAAATACTTCTTGGATTAGCCACAATAGTTTCTGCAAAACTATGATTTAAACAGGAAATTTCTGAAGAATGTACCATTTTTGCTCTAATTTTATCTTTTAACCTTAAACTTCTTTTACCTATTTTTCACTTTTACTTTGGATAAACTTCATTGTATCTGGTAAAAGTGTTTTCATCTTTTTTTAACCCTTAATGTATTCATGTTTACTTTTACTATTTGTTGTTTACTTTTTACTTTTACTGCTATGTTTTTCATCTGTCTTCACTTTGACATGAATTTGTATGTTATGCTTTGTAACTGTCTTCCCTACTATTTATCTTCATGCTAGCTGATTTACTTGACTTGGTCTTCAATATGATACTATTTAATCCTGATACTCTTTGACTGCTCTTTATTGTGTCCTTTTACCTTCAGTATATATTTTAGATTTTTACTGTCTATTTCAACAGTAAATCCTTTTCATTCCATGTTTCCTTTGCTTGTCTTTCAACTGTATGTTTTATCTTCCATCTCTATTTGAATAGATTTGATAACACTCTTGGAGTAAACAAGTCTTGTGACTACTATTAAGACTGTTTATCTAAGGTTGTGATCTTTTGATCATCTGTAAAACAAAACAAACTGTTAAGAAAGCATTGGCTTGTATGGGAGGTCAAAAAGGTTTCATTTGAACTTGAAAGGACTGTGGAGTGAGTCGAGAATGTTTTTGGGGAGGTAAACCATGCTCGAATTGTTTAACAGAGGCTTCAGGTGGTGCAGATGGGTTACATAAGTTTACATAGTAGAATGGACAAAGGACAAGAAAACCTGGGTTCTTGGGGTTTGAACTTTAACGGGCAAACTTTCAAAATATGGCGTGAATTGAACAGTAGATGGTTTGTCGTGTACCAGGCAGGCAGTAAGCGGGATTTATCGCACCGCTTTTGGAGAAGGGTGGTAATGGACCTCAGACTAGTGATTCCATAAATCTCTTGGTGCGTGGCAGAGGCGTTGTGCAAAAACCACTGTGTGATCGCGCGCTAACGCACGGTCACAAAGGATCGTGCGATATTGATAATAGTCGTCGGATCTTGAGGACTTGATTGAATGTTTGATGGGAGGCACGATATGATGGGGTTTAACAAAGGTGGGCCCAACATAATTAAGGATTAATTTAATTATATCGGGAGTGGTGTGATAGGTAGGGGAGGTTCTTAATTAACCATGAGGGTTAATTAATCCCATTTTATGTGGTGGGGGGATTTATGGGCTATTAATTAGTTACAAATTAACTAATTAATCCCAATTAGGACATATTATGGCTATAATTAACCAAGGGCAGGATATATAGAAATTTGGGGTTTTTCATATTTATATAATACAGGAAAGGATAAACATTATCAGGGATTTATATAATATAAGTTAAAAATCAATATGACAATGAAATGAAAAGCGCTAAGTATAAAACAGTTGATTTGTGTATTTAACTCAGGCTTAAGTGAAAAGGGTTTTTCATGAGAAATTATGTAATTTTCAACTTATGAAAGTGAATGAATGATTTAAAGTACTTAGGCTTTTAAATTATTGTGCCGAGGGTCTGGTCCCTCCAGAAGTCAGAGAAATGCTTTGAGCCCCTCCAATTTAGCAAATACCTTAGTTTGGGGGAAATTAGTGAATAATTAGGGAAAATGAGAAAGGGAGTTAATCATTATGACTTCACTTTGCTTGTGATGTCTCCAATGTAGTGTATGTCTTGGTCTTGTGATGAAAAATAAAATATTAACACATTTCGAGACATTATTCATCACATATGATTCTACAACATCAACTACCTACCCTACCTACTTTAACTTATCATTTTTTCTTCTTTATTAGGGTGCGATTAAATTGGAAAACCCTCTTCAACTTCCTTTTCTTTTACATAATGATTTCTATCTAAATGTACGCTTATTACATCCAAGGGCTTAGATTAAACTGTTGAGGTCCTTTTTATTTACTCTACCTATCTACTTATCTGCCAAGATTACACTGTTTGGTCAGATATTTATTCTCTATTTCTACAACATGAAATTGATAAATGAATGAGCCAAGTTTAAACAGTTTGATTATTCATAAATTGTGGCATAAGTAACAAACTGCACACAATTTGTTTATTACACAAAATGAAAAAGTAGTGGCATTTAGACTTTCAAACTTTCCTGGTCTTTTTGTTTGGAATTCATTTTCTTTCATTTTTTGACCATTTTTATTCTTTTTACCCTTTGATTTTTCTTTTAGGGTATACCCTCTTTACATTCTTTAAATTTTTTTATTTTTTGAAAATATGGAAAACCTTCGCAACAAATAAAGATATGAACATATTACATAGCTCATCAAGTCAACCATGATATATGACACCTATTGTTATAGGAGCATAACAATTTCGATGGTGCATTCAAATCCAGAAACTGAGTATTCTATTATTCAGTCGGCATCAGAGTTGAGGTATATGAGGCCTTGTTTTCATGTACTTCATGTGAGATGTATTCATCATGGATTGTTATGTATGTTTTGGTTGAGATCCCTTTGATTCCAAGATGGCAAGTTACTAATTGTCACCATGGGTGTTTTGGTTGAGATCCCTTTGATGCCATAATGGTAGGATACTCGTTGTCACCATGTGTAAGATTATGTCAAGCTAATAGGAGATCTATTGTGAGTATTAGTTCCTGTAGCGGAACATCTCATGGGGAGACTTTGCCACTCCTGTAGAGGGAACATATCCTTGTATGACAAAAATCATAGTCCATGTACATCTTCACCATTTCGAGCAATGAATGAAGCGGCCAACACCATCTTGACACCAGGTCCGAAGAGGTAGTCCACCCTAGACAAACTCCATTATCAATGGCTCTTATTTATGATTTGTTGATTGTCATTATGTATCCATTTTCTTAAGCATGCATATATGTTCATTTATTCTCTTATAAAATGCAATTATAACCACGTCTCGAAAGAAAAATATCTTGGTTAAATCTGTGAGTTGAGTCAACTCGGATCAACTACCATCTCTAGGATGGGTTGCTCTACATGTTGGATAAGCTATGTGTTCATAAAGGTGAGCGATTCCAGTTGATTGGAGATCCTCACACCTCTAAGGTTACAAGGCACTTTGGTGTAGGGAAGACAGTGGCCAACTTGGAGAGATATGTGTATTGGCCCAAGATGCAATAACATGTAACTAGTTTCATAATAGGATGCATGCTTTGTTGTACCAACAAGCATAGAAATATGAAACAAGGTCTATATCATCCCTTACCTATACCCACTACCCCTTGGGAAAGCATTTCCATGGACTTTGTGGGAGGTTTAACAACAACTAAGAGGGGACATGACTACTTATTCGAATTAGTTGATAGGTTCAACAAGATGTGTGCTCTAATGCCTTGTAAAAGGACCATTTCTGGTAAAGAAGAAATGAACTTGTTCTTTGGACATGTTTGGGTGCACTTTGGGATACCAAGGAACATAGTTTTAGACAAGGACAAGATTTCTCAATGCATTTTGGAGTACAATGTGGGAGAATATGAACACAAGGTTGATGAGGTTTTTAACATTCCATCCACAAACATATGGATAGACAGAAGTAGTCAATGGGACTTTGGTGCAGCTACTTAGGGGATATAATCAGAAGCACCTAAAGACCTGGAAAGAAAATCTTGTATATAAACAACACTCTTAAAACAAATTAATCCATACATCTAATGGTAAGTCCCCATATGAAATTTTTATTGGATATTTGTCACCTCCACCTCTGAATATTTCATATGGGTAGTAAGGAAGAATGAAGGATGATCTTACAGGGGATGTCTTAAGGGATGAAAATTTTATATAAAGATTAGGCAGATCCATATATGGGTACAAGAGAAATTGTATAAATCATACGAGAAATATAAGGACAAGCATGAACATCACAGAATAAAGAAATCATTGAAGACAGGAGATAGAGTATGGCTAGAGTTGAATAAGGAGAGGTGACAGGGTCCTGGTAAGAAAATCAAGGCTTTACGATATGGTCCCTTCAAGATACTAGAAAAGGTGGGTGATAATGGCTATCAAATTAGTTGTGAATGTAGAGAATATAAAACTCTATGAGCCCTCCATATTAGATCAGGAAGAGGAACAAGTCCTACCTTCTGTGGAGGATTTGGCACTAGATGCTCAGAAAGAGTTGACAACAGATACAGGTCTACAATGAGTTGGTGAATTTTATCATATCAATACTTTAACTAGTTTATTTATTTTTTGGTTATCCTGCATGTTGTTATATTTCTTTTGTCATGTTACAATTTTGTTGTGTTTTTACGGTATCGATAACACTACAACTATAATCATCTTAAGGGGGTAGATGGAGTAGGCTAAACATTTACCTTAATTAGAATAAAACCATAATTCCTTAACCAAAACTACAAAACATTGGGAAAAACCACCATCTTCCATAAAACCATTTTTAACATAAACGAATTCCAAAAACAGACACAAAAAACTATTTTTGAGGATAGTCATGCAAAGAATATATCTCATCCCCAATAAACGTGGCCTTAATCTTCCTCCAGTATAGATATTTTCTTAAAAACTTACCAAATAAAATTCTTTGTTGAGGAGATATATGATATCCTTGCAATCATTTTTTTAAATCATTATTTAGAAAACGGAAAGGAGTAATTATATTCCCTTGCAAATAAAGAAATTTATAACAATGGCCCTAAAGTGAGGATTTAACATTTTATTCAGGAATTGAAGCATGTTGTTATTTATTTATTTTTGGCTACAAAATAATAAGTTGGGTAAGAATATCCAAAGCATCAATAAAGAAATAGACAAGAGACCTAGTGGAAATGAACAACATAACACTAATTTTTCTTTACAAATAACCTAGAATTCATTTCAAGTTAATAATGTAATCCTCACAATTATTCCATATTCATCCTTGAGTCAATTTTAAATTTCTCTAATCATTGTTATAGACTTAAAATAGAAATTTAGAATGTTTTTAATGAAGACAAAATTTCTATTATGCATCATAAATTAGGAAGGTGTATTTGACCTTAATGCAACAATGGCATTATCAAGTGATTGTTAACAGCGAAAGACAAATCACACATCAAGGGAGGATATCGCTTATGAGTACTTCCTTTAAACTATAAAAGAACATTGGATAAGCCTAATCATTCATTATGTTGCAACATAATTTATTTTTTTTTGCAAAATAACTTAATCTCACAAATTTATTTAACCAATACATAATGAGTACAATAGTAGTAATAAAAATTTCATACAAATATTGAATTAACTAATTTATCCATGATCAAATTCTTGATTAGTTCTAGAATAGGAGGGTGAAATTCATGTCCCATTTTTGTTTTCCAAAACTCTCACAACATTTTTTTGGAAGTCCTCACAAAAATCGAAAACTCATACAAGCTTATAGGAATATTGCGACTCATTGGTGAACCACCCTACCTACTCCATGGGTACTCTCCTTCCTCATGAACCTCAGAGCCACAATGGGTTTGTAGAAGGAGAACATATTAACTAGCAAGCATAGAAAAGAGAAATTTTCTCGAGAGGTTCCCACTCATAAAATAAAACTCTACTTGCCAACTCTCAACAATTACTCAACTTAATCACAAGAAGAAATTATTACTGATATTCAAACAATTGTCTAGAATTGGGATGCATGATAAGTCTTTTTCTTTAAGTTTAGTCCTCTAGTTGACGCAACTTTTCCTTCCATGCATTATTAGGATTTTCTTAAATTCTTAATCCATTAATATTCATCATTTCATGTGACATGTTTCTACACATGTCCTTATGTAATTTCACTTTTTATTTTTTTTAAATGGTAAGTTTACTCACTCATGACTTGATTCTATTTTTTCTCTTAGTTGTCTCTTTCATCTCTTTCAATTCTCCTAAATTAGTAAGCTATAATCGATAATTATTATGCCACTTTATAACAAACCTAAACATCCATATACATTATTTTGGTAATGGGATACCCCAAATTCCTCCCAAACGTATTAAAAATTATGCTTTAAGACCACTTTGTAATGTATCCAATACCCTATGTCCTCTATTGAGGATACAAGGTACATCCTAAGACCACAAATTATCCTTCATTTACTTTCCTAGAAACCATTATTTAGCATATCAACCATCCAATTAGGATGAAATCCTCATTTTATAACTTCGATACCATAAATTCCCTGCCATCTTGTTATGAAATGGTTAATGCATGCAAACACAATAAAACATCTAATCAATAATGATACCATAATTGAAATGCAAGTCTAAACATGTAGATCGTTGTAACTCTCAATTTATAACAAAGTATTGACATAATTCGCATAATTACAACTTAACTATAACACTTATCTTTCTTTGAATTAAATACAACTAGCTACAAATGAAAGACATTTGACTCAACCATAGGCTCTCTATTTCCTATTTTTTTTTGCAATAAGGTCACTCTTGATTTGGGGCTATGAGTCCATCAAGATGAAATCACCTATGGCTTACCCTATTTCTCTCACACAACCCAATTTCTTATTTATCACCATCTCCAAACTTCATGCAATGATTCCAACTCACAAAATCTATTTACCTTTCAACTTGCACAACATAAAAATGGTATCCTCATTTATACCACATAGTCCCTGAGGATTTCACACTTCCTTCTTAGGTTCCAACATAAATTTGGCAGTAAATATCACTACTAGAAACTCAAATAATTCATATTGCAATTACTTTTTCCTCATTGGAAATATTTTTCATTCACACAACTGTAATTTCAATGTAACTTATGGTAGTCCCTTCCCTTAATTTCATTATAGTCATACGACGGAACTTAGCTCTTAGAGACAAGGCTTTCTACACTATAGAATGAATAACCAACAGTAACCTTTTTATGGTGAGAATCATGGTTTACATTTTCATACTAATGATTAGCTAAGTGTCTTCCCATAAATCGCATATATTTTCCTTCTTCACTAACTTCAAGGTTGATAGGACTTAAGATAATATAAATTAAAGTACCAATCTTATGAGAAAACAATATTAATTTACTTTTATCCCCTTTGATCCCCCACCCCACTTTGTTTCTTCTCTATTGAAATCATATCCCCTCATGTTGTTCATCTTTCTCCATGTGTAACATGTGATGTATTTTATTATCAGTGCACAATATTTACATATTACATGATTTGGTCCTCAACCATTCATTGTATAGATAAAAATACATTGCCAATAAAGGCATAAAAATTGGGTGTAACAACATGCAATTTTAAGTTATAAC
Organism: Pinus taeda; assembly: GCA_000404065.3. Classification (NCBI taxonomy): domain Eukaryota; kingdom Viridiplantae; phylum Streptophyta; class Pinopsida; order Pinales; family Pinaceae; genus Pinus; species Pinus taeda. Next base: position 49,576 of record APFE030082214.1, on the reverse strand, counting down.
ATAACTTTATTGCATAATGAAGCTCAACTTAAATTACAAAATGTAAATCATTCTAAAGTAAATCTATTGACATCCCCAAGGGTTAGCTCAACCAATCAAAGCAATGCCTCGCCGGTCGGGAGGTCATAGGGTCAATTCTCCCTGAATCCCTTGGGGTTAGGCATAGTTATTGGACGCATGGCTTGATTCCCTTCAGGGTTGATCAGCCCAGATATTTCCGTGGACGTAGTAGCCACCCAATGACCAGGGTGTCTTAACCACACCAAAAAAAAAAAAAAGTAAATGTATTGTTCTTTCTTTAAGTTACTTCGTACATGCAACTTTAAATTGTAAAGTAACTTTATTATAAAAGTGATTATAACTTACTCTATAGAAGAGGAAAATTTACTTTATAATAAGAATGTGCTTATAGGAAAGTCATAAAATTTGCTTTTTTTTTAACAACTTGGAAACCTTGTTGTGCACCCATCATCATATGCCCAACCTCCACGAATGATGTGGAGCCTTGGTCAATTTTTATGCATCTCTATGAGAGAGTATAGCTTTATCATCTGGAGTCCATATTTCAGGTGACTTTTTTAAGTGATTATTTATTTTAACTATTTCTGTTTGAATAATTAGGTTCTATTTGAGGCTATCTTAGCCACATATTGTAATATAGCATGTCCAAATAATCTCTTGCATATTAATTCAAACTACTTCTAATGGAGGATTTACTACAAAATAGGGAACTCTATTTGGTTACCATTGGAACAAAATTTTTGTCCTTCAACCATTAAGAAGAGCCAAATGGAATAATAAAAAGGATGGAGAATGTGGATTAATTGGAATGTCAATCTCTAGTAATCTGTAGTTTCACCTTCAAGGAATTGAGACCCTGGATATGGATTTGTGAAAGTTGAAAACAATATTTGATAAAGACATTGAGATTTGATCCCATGAACTCAAACACAAATCTATTACTTTATGTCCTATTGATTCCTCCTAGATTTAATATTTTACATCTTGATTTAAAACATTAATACTTTTAGAATGTAAGCTAATTAAGATAGATGACCAACTTAGTTATTCTGTCCTTTTAAAGTTTTATGATGTCTATTCTATTTTTTACTCCACATCCCACTACACACAAGAATAGCGTATTAGTCAATGGAATACTTACAAAATTCCTTATTTTGAATCTTTTTGTTATTCTCTCATTATAGAGAAAGATGAGCTCTTACATATTGGAGTGGTCAAAATTATGACTACATCTAATAAAATCTTTGTGGCATAGAAGAAGCAACACTCCAAGAATATTAAGAAGTGGCATCCTTGTAACAACAAACAAGCCAAGGGTCCCAAACCTTTTGACCTATCCCTTGTTTGTAATGGTAACAAAGGAGCAATATCAAAGGATAAGAAAACTAAAAGACACTGTAATTTTTCAAATTGAGATGGCCGTCTAGAGTATAAATTTTTTTACAATACGGAAGCCTTAGAAGCATCAATAAAGAAGAAGGATGTCATAATTTTCCTTCCAACTCTTCCTCTTAAGAATAGGCACTTCATGATTCTAATGTTTCTTTTAACGAAACATTTACTTCTACTTCTTAAGAGTGGTTTACTGATTCTAGAGCATCTTATAATATGGCCAAGGATAAGTCCATATTTTATGCTCTTAGGGAATGAAACACTAAGAACATACTTATTGGTGTTAATACATCTCTGAATGTTGTAGGGTTTGGAATATTTAGATAGATGATGACAATTTAATTATTGTATTATGTATTTCACATATTTCCTACAACCTTTTATTTGTATATCATATCACTCATACAATTAAAAGTAAAACAATATATTTTTTATCCCACAAAGTTGTAAATAAAGATTTACATGATCCCAATCATGTCCTAGTAGTTGGAATTGTTAATGATTTGGCAATTTTGTATCATCAACTTTTCCATCAAAGTATATTGCTCATGGAAATTACATGAGAAAACATTTTCAAGGATCATTTTATCATTTAAAATATTGTGCATTGTAATAACTATGTAAACATAAAATGGTGATTTATCTTGCTCTCATTTCCTACAAAGATGGTGTCTTTTAGCTGTATTATTGATACACACCATCAGGATGATTCTGACAAATGTGTCCCTTAGTATATCTTACCCCCCTTGCATCTTTTTAATTGTGATTTTTCTACTTCTTTATCTATGTTCAAGTACTTCTTAAATTTCTTTTTTTACTTCTCCAAAGGACCCTTTGTTTATTTATTCAAATGTAAGAGTGAATTTTTTGACATCTTTTTGGCCTACAAGCTCATTGTAGAATAACAATTTAAACATTAACTTAAAAAGTCAACAACATATAACAAGGGAGAATATGTTAGCAACAAATTCACAACTAATTATATTTTAAAATGGCATTAAAATGCAACATATTGTTCCATATATGCCATAAAAACTAGTTTTATGAGAAAAAAATTAAACATTAAAAGAAATAACAAATTGCAAGATTCAATCCAAGGGATTAAGTCCCCATTTTTCAGTGAAATCCATTAATTATTGCATAGTTAATTGCACTCCCGTAACGGTTTTAGAAGATATATATTTGGAGGAAGCATAAAATAAAAAAAAAAAATAGGTGTTAGCCACTTTCATGTGTTTGCATTTGAAATATGGGCTCACATTCTTAATGAGAAAAGGAAAGCATTATGACCTAAAATTGAGTAGTGTAATTTTTTTGGATACTTTTGTTGGCATTATGGCACAGGTTTGGAGCTATGGCACAGGTGTTGTCCTTGATGGCAACCTTCTTTGGTAACAGATCTCAGTTCAAGCACTCAGAAAGTAGAAAAAGACATATACGCAGGTTCATCTAGACGAAGGCGCGTATACACGCGGGTTATACATTACAAAAGCGCGTATATGTTGGTGATCATTCTTTTGGTCCATGGCAGTTAGATCTTGGAACTTGAACCTATGTTTTGGACTATGGCGTCTCGTCAATTGTGTCGATCCCTAGTTTTGGGTTCATGGTATTGAAATGTTATGGTTTTGGACCATGGTATTGAGGAAGGCCTAGGAATATAAAAGAGGAAGGAGGTCTTGTGACAAATCACCATCTGGATTATTATTGAAGATCTGAAAAAGTGCTAGAGCTGGTATATTGGATGGTGACGTAGATTTGGATCTGAAAGAAGGAGGAACCTTAGCGCAAAAGGAAGGATAAGGTCTATTCATGGGTCATAATCTTTAAGCCTAAATGATAGTATCTCTGTATGATTTTGATCTGCTTGATGTGACGCTTATCTGATCTATAAGTCTGATAATCTGGGTTAATTAGTGATTGAATATCTGGAAGAGTGTGTTGTCCTTTATAGATCTGTACGCAGGTTCAGTAAAGCGAAGGCGCGTATACACGCAGTTTAGGGTACGTAAAGGCACGTATACGCAGGTTGTTCCATACGCAGATGCATATGCACGCAAGTTGTAGACTGTTGAAATTGCGTATATGCACTAAGTTGTGATCTAGCTGTTTCTGCTTATTGCTGCTGTGTTCTGGGTTCTGTTGTGTGGTTTCTGGTACTGTGTTTGGGTACAGTTCGCAGAGAAGTATCTACTTGACTTCAGATCTAGTTGGTGAAAAGGAGTTTGGTTGATGAAGAATTTCTTGATGATCGTTTGATGTTCATGGATCCAGTCTGAAAATTGATGAAACGTGGTCCCTGGAAGAAAGAGAAGGTTGTAGCCTTCTGTAGGCCAGCAACTACGTACTAGTATCTTGGCTAGTGCAAGATCTGAGGGGGTTGTAGCTCCCTTCCAGGAGAGCTGGAAAACGAGAGAGAGTTGTAGCTCTCTGCAGGTTGCAGCCTGCGTACTGGTAAAGGACTGCACCAGTACATTGTAAACAGAAGTTTCTAATTGAAAAGAAAGATAGAGACGATTTGCAGCAGGTGGTTTTCACCCACATTAGGTTTCCACCTTATATCTGGTGTTCTTGTGTGTGATTGTCCTTCTGCTCTATTTTACTGTCTCTGGTTACTGGTTATTTGATGTTGCATCTCAGATTAACAAACATCATCTGAAAGTCTAAGTAAATTAAAAGTTTTCTCTGTGTACGCTGGTTTACCTCTGAATAGTTGCGTATATACACGAGTTTAATTAATTGAAGTAGCATATACAATTTGGTTTTTGAAAAGGATTATTTGACTTGATAATACTGATACACCCCCCCTCTCAGTATTATTTCCAACAACTTTGGAAATGTAAAAGGTTATATGAGAAAAGGAAAGCATTATGACCTAAAATTGAGTAGTGTAATTTTTTTGGATACTTTGGAAATGTAAAAGGTTATAGACTTTTTCAATCCCATTGAAATGAACTATTCTTAGGAAATATTTCAAGTTTGATAAAACTTTCTTGGCGTGCATGCCTCATTCAATGATTGTGTCATCTTTAGCATGTGAGTCAACTTCATTTAATATTCCATATTATAATTCCAACTTTTTTATTCATGTTGCTACTTTGGTTTTTCTTCTTTAGATGACAATAATGAGGGTGGAAATCCACCTCTACTTGTTGACCCTCCTCTAGTTAAGTCTAAGAACATTAACCTACACTGGCACATATTGATCTCTTGTCCTATTAGGGATAAGAGTCAACCTCCTAGGGTATTCTTATAGAATTTATTAACATCGCCTCTATGTTTTTATAGAAGCAATAGTCCTCTTTCTAACTCATATCTTCAATATACTCGTTCAAACAATAAAGTCAAGATTTCATTATATCTACACTTGTGAGTGGAATTAACCAAATAGCTTAAAACAAATTGTAGAAAAATAATAACTTCACATGTAATAAACATAATAGATATATCCCTTCCATCACGTCCATCATTCAAGTAATGAGATAAAATTATTCAAAACAATATCCACGGACAAAAAATAAGATTAATGGCCTACAATTGAAAGATATTTAAATGTTTTCATTCATTTTAAACCCCAATGTGCATGGGAGAAACATACATGAGATATCATTCTTATATAAATTCTAAAGCCACAAATGTTGTGAACCCCTCGAATAACTGTCTTAGGAAAAATATTAGAAATTTGATGTTCAAGTTAGAATAAAGTGCATGAATATCACAAAACACAATGTTCTTCATACTTAAATTGTTAAAATAAATGCATCCTTACACATGGACTAGGATCGAGCCCCTTTGGACCAAAGAATTAGTAATGGAAACCTCTAAGAAAAGTAGAAATGATGTAAATTATCAACTTTATAAATGAACAATGTGCCAATAAAGTTGGATGATAAAAAACTAGCACAAAACAAGGGAAATGCTTTAAGAATAAATACACTCACAAAAATAGTAGAGCAATGGTGGATGGATGGTTATCTCTATCTCTTGTTCTTTTTGGCAATGGGACTTCACATATATCTTTAGGACTTCAATCCTTTCTAGTACAACTTATTCTTAGTGGTTATTCTATATTAAAAATCAGTGTTAACAATAGTAGAATCATGATGTCTTGATTAACCCAGAGTGAAAATAATTCTTATTCTATTTTTTTAAATTCAAACCATAGATATTCAACTAAAGCTAGGTGTTCTTCATCATCGTTTACAAAAATAACTAACCACTACTTAATTTATTCTTATGGAAAATCAATGATATCGTCAAATTCATTAACCCATGAAGCTTTGATTATGCTCAATTCCATTTCCAATTGCTCCATAGTTATAAGCACAGGCTTTCTTGTTATTTGTGTTCCCTCAATATCTTTACAATTTTAGTTCTTTAACTACTACATCATTTCATTCATCTTAATATTTGCTCCATTTGAAATTGGATGTCATTGCATCAATATCCTTGCCAACCATCATACTTTCACTTATTTTATTATATGATTTGAAGATAGAACTTGTTGATTTTGATAAAGTAACTTAAACTTGACATCCATGCTACAAAATTACTTAATTCAATTTGATAAAAATATTTATCACATTTCAAATCCTTTTGAAAATATTCCATAAAGGTAGAGATCTATTGTAATAGGTTCTTCAAAATTGAAATGATATCCTAGGCTTTTGAAATAATACTTAGTTGCTTGTAGATATTTTCCACAACATATAATTTCACTCTGCTAAGGAATTTGGTTGTCTTATTTTCCCATGTTGATGTCTAAAGTGTACTTTGAGGCATTTAGTTTAGAGAAATGATAACTAATGGGTTTGAACAAAGGCTTATGACTCAATACATCCTTCATTTCACTTATTTTCTTTTTAATTTATTATTTTATATCTCTTGCTCTAAAATAAAGTGAGAAAGAGCATCTCTATTGGTCATATGCAATTTAAGGAGTCTTGAGGGTCCTATTCCTAAATCATCCACTTTTGAATTCCATCTTTGAGTTATTTTATTATTCTTAATGTGTACCTTCTCTATATGCAACTTTCACTCTTCTTTATTATACAAGGTATTGTGCATCGTTAAAGACTACTATTTGAAAAAAATTGGTTCCTCTTGGGCCAACTCCTCTACCACTCACTAACTTTCAACAATTATTAATAGTACATAGTCATGTATAGTGGCATTGTTAGCTTCCATATCAACAATATCTCTTAGACCTTTAGAATAATGTGATCCTTCCTTACTTGAACTTATATTCCCTTTAGACTATGTTATTATATGTGGTCCTTCAATGTCAACATGGGAAGAGTCATCGCCATCATCTCCTCAAGTGTGTCCACTATTCTATTATTTGCTTATAATTTACTCTTGTTTCTTCTAGGTAGAAGCGAGTGTCCTACATGGATAGGGGAAGAATAATATCACATATTGGTTGCATTTCTCTCTCTCTTTTCCTTGTTCTAGTCTCTTGAGATTGAGTATTTGTACTAATATCAATGACCAAATCTCTATTACATACTCACTTTTCTTTCATCTTAGGAGTGTTTGGGTCATTGTCTCCTATTTCTTTTGTAATCTTTGTGAAAATATTTCTATACCTCATGGATGCCAAAAACTCATAAATTAATCATTCAAGGACAAAATATTGGGGTTTTCTACTTCCTTTAGGTTTAATGCATTAAGAATTTCAAAAAAAATTATTAAATGGGAGGAAATATTATTTTTATTGACTTATCCTTATTGGTTTTTCTCTGATCAAAATTTATCTAAACTCCTTAATAAATATACCTTAAATAAAGAAAAACTAAAAGGGTCGATTATGCTTCTAGTGAAGTGCATACTAGAATTAGGTGGGTTTGTTTTCAATCTCTATGTTACTCCTTAATGGTAATCCCTTAATCATTCTACAATAAATAACCAACAATATCGGATATGTGTTCATGAATTTTTTTTGAGTCCTCAAGTAATTGGCGAACTAGTAGGGAATCTCATTTAAGGCTACCTCAACCCAGTCTAACATAGCTTATTTTTGGAAAGAAAAATACAAGATATATAAAACTAACCTGGGAATGTGAGATATTGAATGTCTTCCCATCAAGCATGTGAATAACCATGATAAATATTGGTATGGCTCTACCCATATAGATATATCGATGGCTAACAAATTAGTCATCATTTCAGTTGATAGAGGCTTGAAGTCCTTCAACAAATCAAACCCGCCATGTTGGGAACCCAAAAAAGAATTAGCATCAAGAAGCTTGTGACTTGTAATAGAATTGGGAAGTTGTAACATCCTTTTGAAAACTTTGGGAGTTAGTAGGACCAAATTCTTTCCTCCCACTGTTATTCAAGTTGATCTACTTTTTGAATCAAACTAACTAACACATCAAGAAATTAGTTCCCTGGAATTAAAAAATATAGGAACACATCTAGCATTCATTAGGATAATCATTAAAATCTTGTTCTCATGCTTATGCTCAGGAGTTGGACTCAAGAACCATAAATATATAACTAACTAAATAGTTTATTCTCCTGATGTGTGTGGTTATTGTTAGTATCTCCATAAAAATAAAATTTTCATCTTCTTGATGCCATGCTTCTTATTCTCCCAATTCTCTTTCATATCCATGACATTATCACTCATAAATTATGGAACTCTAGTTATTTAACGACATGGTATACTTTACTAGTGAAATAGACCAGTTGTGGATATTTTATAAAAGGTTCCTTATAGAAACACAAACATATTTCTAGAGTGTGTGAGTATTCCTAGAGAATATGCACAATCTTAGGAATGCATTTGTGCTTTTTTTCTTAAGAATGTGCACAAGCCTTGAAGAACACTTACATGGTGTAGTTAGCATCCTTGATGGCAATTCGAGGAACATCGAAGGTAGAAAATTAAGAACTCATGCATATTCCTAAGAACGCAAGAATATTCATGCATAAGCACATTCATGCTCACCCCATTGCCACTTTCTTTACCATTAGCGTTTTGCAACCGCCCTACTAAAATAAAAAATATAGAGCAATCTAAATACTATGGAGTGTTTGAACTACAATATGTTACAATCTCCCATAAGTAACATTTCCTCTTTTACCCTATTATATCAATCTTCTTGCATTACTCAAGATGAAAAACATAATCAATACTAAAAAAGTGCACCTGCTCTCCTTCTTTCAATCCTAAATATAATGCAAAGAGTTATAGTTAAATTTAGGATTTATAATTTTCCCTAAAAACCTTCTAAAATAAACACAATTCCAAAATGTGATTAGAGATAATGTTAAGATAAATAAACCAATAACTATATTAAAACATAACTTTCACGTACATTTAATTAATACCCCTAAAATTATCATAACATAATATTTCATATTCCATTAAAAATTACATAAAGAAACATCACTAATGATTTTTTTCAAATCAAAACATACATAAATATAGTAAAAAAACAATATCAAATCATCACTTTCACCCTCATTGTAAACATAAATCTATAATATTGCGTCACATATTATGGAAGAAGACAAAAAGAAAAAAGAAAAAATGCCCTCTAAATCCCATGCCTAAAAAAACTAAGCAACTAAGCAACGTAAAATAATTTTTTTAAATATATTATTATATGTGTTATCTTTTTAATTTCCTTAATCCTCTCCATTATTATTAGTCCTGGCCTTAAGCAAGACTATAAATCAATGGGTGGTTTGTTTTTTTCTTTCAGGAAAATAGTTGGTGCCTCCTGCAAGAAAACCCATGAGAATAAGTGGAAGAAGGATAAATTAATGGGTGGTTTTTTTTGCTTTTAGGAAAATAGTTGGTGCTGGTTGAAATAAATACCATGATTCAATTTTGTGCCAGTAGTTCATTTACAGACATTAATAACCAGAAGGTATGTTCATGATTTTAGTTTTCCTAGCCTTATTATGGTTTTAATTTTTCTAACTTTAAATGATATAAGTAACCAGAAGCCTATTCTCATGATTTTACTTTTCCTAGCTCTTGTATTTTATCATAGCTATTCTCATGATTTTACTTTTCCTAGCTCTTGCTTTTTATCATAGTTTTAGTTTAGTTTTTCAAGCTTTCTGTTATGTTGGACTCCATTTCAATATCAAACTACTATGGTTAAAGATGGGCCTAGATGCCCAAACTACTATGGCTAGACACAAGCCAAGAAAGGGAAAAACAGGTGCAGACATATTAATCAGCTATATTAATGTAGCTGATGTAAAGCTTGGAACATTGTATATAGAGAATTCCTCAACTAAAATGCATAAAATCTTTACCTGCAAGCTTAGGTCACCGGTTCAACTTTCTAGCCCCAGATATAGCTGATTTGAAACCACAGATATGGCCGAATTGAAACTAGAACAAACTCTTGATTTGGTTTCTTTGGTAATGCTTCCTTGTCATAGCTCAAACCCAATATTACTTGGATTGTATTTATAACATATAGAAAATTGTGTGACTTTGGGTATAAAAAAAAATTGAAATTCAGAATTATCCATATAGAATTTGACCTTGGGTATCAAAATAATTGAAATTCATAACTATCTGAATAGAATTTGGAAATATAAGAATATTTTTATTAAGGTGTAATGCATTTTACCTTCAACATTAAGTACATAAATCAGTAAATTAGTACAAGAATCAGAGTCACCTTGAACGTCTTGAACCCCTTGAAGGTTGGAAGATTATGACAATTGCTCTTATTGGTTGAATCATTACTTTGCAACTTCATGTTGTCTTTGGTTAATCGTGTGTTTTCTTTGGTTAATAAAGTTTATCATGTTTGATGCATGAGATAAATTGCTAAATTGAATCAAAGTTTTCCAAATCTTGAAAATTCTCAAAGGGGCATTTAGTCTTCACTAATTTCCACTGCAACAATGGCCTTCATGGATATGGGCCTTCATGGAAACTTTAGAAAAAGTGCTTTAAGTGCTTGTGATAATGTTGGATATCCCCTGGACTCTTACCTCCATGAATGTTCTACATGATGATGATACTTGTAAGGTTGTGCAATGGTCAGATGCTTTCCTTCAATGTTTTCGGTTGCAATGATGACCCAGACCTTCATGAGCTTGTCCCTTTCCAGAAGATGGAACCAAATAGCCAGAAACTCTACAACACAAAGATACTAGAATTGTGGATAAAAGATGAGCAAAGAGAAAGCAAGAACTCCATCAAACTCATGGAAAAGGATCAATATCTTAAAATGCTAAGAGATCGGTGTAATTGTGTCCAAATCAAGCTAAAATTATACAAATACGTAGGGCTTAATTTTGCTTAGAACCACACGGTCTTACCATAAATACAAGCTCAATGGTAAAAAAAATCCAGGAACTTTATGTAAACAAATCTTCACATGGGGTAAAGCACGAAAGCACACCGTGGCAAGAGTGGGCATACCCTAGTCATGTCCAATATATTCAAGCTTTGGCAGGAGTCTCTATGGTAGCTCACTAAATGGACATGTGGTTTGTTTTTATATTTTTCACTGAACGAGTGGTTTATATTTTCAAAACACGTTGGAAGTGGAAATTTGAATCATAATTAAACACAATTTGAACGTTTTCAAATGCGGAGAATTCTGTATTAACAGGCCCACGTTGATTAGATACCAGGTACAGATTAACACACAATCTATATTCAGTTTGACTGGACTCTAGGGAATTCATTATTATTAGTCCAGGAATCATTAGTTGTATACAAGAAGTAAGTAGTTATTGTTGATTGTTTCTCCTCCCTATAAATTGATCGCATCCTCTACATTGCACTACATACAGAGAAGAATATACATATAATATATTCTCCTATAATCAAATAATATATACGTATTCTTCATTTTTTATATTTCATTGAATGATGGAACAAATATATGCTAAGGGTGCTGAGATTGGAGCTTCAATAGCATAGGTTAGTGGTACATTTTAAATGATAAGACGGGCATAGGTATGTGTTCACAGTCATGATTGTTGTTCTTATTTGTTGCCTTCTGTGAATCATCATAGTTGGTACTGCAATGTTGTTTCTTTGTTGCTGGGCATCACGCTTTCATTAATTTAATTTTCCTTTATCATCACTTGTTGTTCTGGCTTGTTTTGGTCTCTTGATGCAGATTGCAGTGCAGCTTGTGAAAGAAAATGTGCAATTGTAATTCTGTTCCTCCCGGTACATCTGGAAACAAGGATATATGCCCCTGATATGCCACCATGAGAACGCACGACGACATATTAAAGTGTCTTTGAAAATAAAATATACACTACACATTAAGTATATTCTCTATAAATATACTTATAGCATTGTCAAGCTTTGGTAAATAATGGTGGTTAAAAGTGGTGGTAGATCTCAGAGTAAGAGATTCCCAGTGCTTGAAGAAACTTAGTTGGAGCCTCCTTCGCTCCTGAACTAGACTCAAATGAGTGTGCCTATGATATGATCCTGCTACTAAGGAAAGAACTCCATTATTGAAAGAGAAACGCATGTCCTATTAAGTTCTATTATTTTATTTGAACAATGTTGCTTATTCAAGTATTTTTTATCTGACATAGATGGATTGCATTTAACACTAACATATTTCAATTAATTGTTATGAATTATTCTTATTCTAGTTTAGATGAGAGTTAAGAGTGCTATTGAACAATTTTTCACATGCCAAAATAGATGGATTGCATTTAACACTAACACATTTTAATGACTTGTTATGAATTATTCTGGTTTAGATGAGAGTTAAGAGTGCTATTGAACAATTTTTCACATGCCAAAATAGTTCTCTTGGCTAAAACAGTATATTGTGGAATTATAATAATACATCTTTTAAAAATAAATTTATTATCTTAATTGTATATTTATTATATTACTAATCAATATTGTCCATTATGTTACTAGAAGATTGTTGTTTGCGTTGTCCATATTGTCCAGTATGTTACTAGTAGAATTGTTTTGCTTTGTCCATTAGGTACATTCAATTGTGGATTTTTAGTAGATTTTTAGTAGAATTCATATAGTTACAGGCAGAATCGTTGTCATCATAATAGTGGAGTTTCCCACCATTCACACAAAACAATAAAAGCAAAATACTATATATATACACACGAAACCATGTTATTTCCAATATAAGTTCCCCCTCCTCTCTTTACTGGTTTAACTTTGCAATTGGAATAAACTACCAGCAAGGACTATCAGCTACATGCAACACTCGTTATTTAAGAAAACAATTTTTATTTACAAGTAATTACAATAAACTTTTAAAACTACGCTAGTTACCTAACTAGTATAATCTTCTTAATCTTTAAAAAAATAACTAAAATTTTATTATGTTTTCTTCACATTACTTCTAAATTTATTAAACCAAATTAAATTAATTATAAAATATTATTACTTATGTAAAATAAATTACAATTTTGTGAAGAGGGAGTCCATACAGGTATTAGTATATATGTATATATGTATTCATGTATTATATTAATAACAAAATTAAAAACCTTTCATCTATTAATAAGGTTCTGATATTCAGTCTCTCTTCTCAAAATACTATCTCATTGCCCTGATGATGGACTCACCAAGTTAGTCCGAAACGTTGGTTTCATAACTGATCACAGGTTTTCCACAAATTCAATCAAGATCAAGCAGCCTGTATGGACTCCCTCTTCAACACCATTAAGTCCCACCATGGAAAGGACATAATGAACAATGCTCTAAATTTTGAGAAGATAAGAATTTCCAGAGCCAGAAGCATCTCAAATCTCAGGTTCCTAAAACAATGCAGAGAAGAAAACCTTATTCCAAAGTTCGCCATATGCAGCCACCCTCTTAAAAAAGGACGAAATATCTCTGTCTTCAACAATCTCAGTAAAACCCTTATCAGGCATGAAATCAAATTTACCAGAATCCAGCTAATAAAAATCTCTGAAAAACTTCTTAGTCTGCATCTCAAGCTAGCATCAACTCTTAACCGAGATCTCTGGCAAATCTTGGATGCCTTCACCTTCGCCAAGGCCGAAAGAATTTTTGAGTACAGCTCAGCAAAGAAATCCAAAAAACTGGTAAATCTAAGAAACCACCGCTTCAACATAAATCCGACAGCCTGCGCTCAAAGGATTTCCCAGAATTTTAATGTCTCCTCTCCGCAGCTGCACAACTCAGACCATAACACCCAGGAAAATAACGTTATTACAAAAGTTGGCACGTCCCATAGAAAAGGAATCGAACCCAGTAGGCCGATATCTCAGGCAAGAATCATAAAAAACCCAATAAACAGTAAAACAGATTCGTACACGCAGAAAAATAAGGAAGCAGAACTGAGCTTAGACAGGACGCTTTCCAGCGATATCCCAAGCTCGCGAATCAGCAGAAATAAAATCGCACAGGGAGAAAAAATCAAACAGGTTAAAAGCGTTCTTTCCACCTATAGCACGCAGATCGGAAGAGACAAAAACACGCCATCAAATGAAACTCTTGACATGCCTGTAAAAAACGCTCTCTCCAGGGTAGTCACGCAGATCGGAAATAAATTCGCGCAGTCTGAAAAGAATTCGTCCAGCAATAGCAAACAGGAAATCGGTACATCCACCCTGGTTAAGATCAATAATTCGCGGAACAAAAATAACACTGCTCCCTTCAACAATTGTTCAAACACGCAGGATAGTGATAAAAACGATAATCTTAATGACACGAATCGCTCCTTCTCCACAGCGCAGGTGGAAACAATCAGCGCCAAATCCATCAAAAAGTCAACGGTTATTAACCTCTCCAAGCTAGAACTAGATGAAAACTTAAAAACGCTTTTAGAGAAAGGTCTCAACTTTGCAATTGCGCCAGCAAAAATTCCTGTCAATGACATCATAAGCAACATAGAGGTCATCATAAAAAACACAGAACTAAATGTTGCTGAAGAAATCAGACAAGACGTTGCCAGAATCCTTAGAAATGCCAGACCACCTCCCAGCAATATTTCCAGAGAAGAATCCATAGCCCTAAAAAACATCAAAAAGAATAAGGACATCATAATTTTAAAAGCGGACAAAGGAAATGCCACTGTTATTATGGATAGGACTGATTATGATAAAAAGATGGAAGATCACCTCAACAACAGTGGTTGCTATAAAATTCTCAGCAAGGACCCGAGCAGCAAAATCCTCCGCCTAGTTAGTAACAAGATAAAAAACTCCTCTTTAGACTCTACTATTAAAAACAGGTTAGTACCCAGCAGTACCATCATCCCTAGAATTTATGGTGCTCCGAAAATCCATAAATCTGGAGTTCCTCTCAGACCCATAGTGAACACCATAGGATCTCCCACCTACTGGTTAGCAAAATTCCTTGCAAACAAACTTAGACCGCTATCAGGTAACTCTCCCTCATACATCAAAGATTCCACCTCCTTCATTGATTGGATCAAAAACCTTGAAATTAACGACAATGATCTTCTGGTCAGCTTTGATGTTGTGTCTCTCTACACCAAGATCCCGGTAGATGAAGCCATTGAAGTTTTGAAGAATATAACAGACCATGAAACTGTGGATCTAGTAACCATTTGCCTCAAATCCTCTTACTTCAGTTTCAAAGGAAGAATATATGAACAAACTCATGGAGTCGCCATGGGATCTCCTTTATCCCCTCTAATTGCCAATTTATATATGGAACATTTCGAACAAAAAGCCCTTAAATCTTTCCCCTTCACCCCAGATGAATGGAAAAGATTTGTAGATGATATTTTTGCCAAATGGAGACATGGATTAGAAAAGCTTAATGAATTCTTATCCCACTTAAATAGTCTCTCAGAACACATTAAATTCACTATTGAGATTGAAAAAGACAACCAGCTCCCCTTCCTAGATGTCCTCCTCACTAAGAAAAATGGCAAGCTAAGCCACCAAGTCTTCAGAAAGCAGACTCACACGGACAAATACCTTCACTCAGATTCCCACCACCACCCGAAGCAAAAAGTAGGTATCATCAAAACCCTAGCTACCAGAGCCTCAAGAATCTCAGACCCGGAACATTTAGAAGAAGAGCTCAACCACCTCTACAAAGTTTTCATAAACAATGGCTATGAGAAAAACATTATCCATAAAATTATCAAAAAATCCACAACCAATAACCAAAAAAGGAAAACCCTAGAAAACCCTAGAATCTCCTTACCCTATATTAAAGGCATCACAGACAAAATATCCAGAATTCTCACCAAGCATAACATCATGGTGGCCTTCACACCCCCTAACACCATTAAAAACATGTTAAACTCCGCCAAAGACCTAATAGACCCAAAAAATCTCAAAGGTGTTTACTCAGTTCCTTGTTCTTGTGGTAAAATATATATAGGGGAAACAGGAAGATCATTCGGCATTAGATTAAGAGAACATATTAATGATATTTCAAAAAATAGATCAGAAAAATCAGGTCTAGCTGAGCATGCATGTTCGTCCTCTCACTATATCTGCATAGAACACGCAAAATTAATTCATAAAGAAGACCATTACTTAAAAAGAAGGGTGAAGGAAGCTATAGAAATCGAAAAAACCTCTAATAACATGAATAGAGATGATGGTCTTAAGCTAAGTAACACATGGAAGCCCCTAATAAATAAAACAAAAAAGCGCTAATCAATCAGTTTACACATTCCTTAAAATTAAATAAAATTAAAATATAATAAATAAATAATCAAAATTAATAACAGCCATATTCTGTATTATATATTAATAATAAAATAAAGTATAATAATAATTTTATAAGTAAACATAATTAAATAAAATATTAAATAACAATCATAACATAACTAATACATCTATATATATTCAAATACGTGAATACATATATACATATATAAAAAAAAAAATAAATAACAAATATAAAACAACATTAATATATTAATAACAAATATTAAATAAAGCAATAATACTAATCAATAAATAAATATAATATAACAAATAAACACATATATAATAAATAATAACAATCATAAAAATAAATTTATATAATATAAAAAATAAAAAACATTAATATGAACATTAAATAATATAATTAAAAGTGAATTATTATATCAATCCAATAATAATTAAAAAAAACACATATCCAATAATATTTTAATAATAACATAATAATAGATAAATTAAAAACATATTAAAATAGATATTTATAAATAATAATAATATAAAAATCATCAATAATATAATAAATAATAATAATAATAATAATAATTAATAAGATAAATAATAATTAAATAATAAATTATTAAATAATAATAAAATAAAAATAATTAAAAATAAATAAAATAATTAAAAATAAATAAATAAGAATTAAAAATAAATATAATTATAAATAATTTTATAACAACATATATAACAAATAATAATTAAACAAATAAATAATCAAAAAAAAAATAAAAAAAATAATATTAAAATATAAATAATAATTAAAATAAATATATAATTATAAATAAAATAAGAATTAAAAAAATAATATTAAAATAAACAAACATAATTAAATAAGTAATTAATCAACTAATATTCATTTAAATAAATATTCAAATGATTAATTAATTAGCCGACCAAAAACAATAATAACAAAATTAAAAACCTTTCATCTATTAATAAGGTTCTGATATTCAGTCTCTCTTCTCAAAATACTATCTCATTGCCCTGATGATGGACTCACCAAGTTAGTCCGAAACGTTGGTTTCATAACTGATCACAGGTTTTCCACAAATTCAATAAAAAAGATGAAATCAGTTCACAGTATGACAAGTTAGCTTTACCATCAAGTTCAAAGGGGGAGATTGTAGGCATTATGATACCAGTGTTGTCCTTGATGGAAACTCACACAGATGACATATCATAGTGCAATAGGTTAGTATCAAAGAATTGATGATTAGAATACAAAGAATGAAGAAAGAAAAGTATATACGTAGGTTCACTATAAACCAAGTCGTGTACACACGCAGGTTCACTATATACCAAGTTGCGTATATACGTAGGTTTGCTATATACCAAGTAGGGTATACATGCAGGTTATACATGCACGTTCACTATATACAAAGGTGTATATACACGTGAGATTTCTGATCAAAAGTCACCTATGCATATGCACACACTTTCATGCATGGAAAAGCATGTACATGTGGGAAAGCTTTTTTTTGGGTCCGTGGTATTTAGACCTATGGTTTTGGACCTTGGTATTGCATTCGAAGTGTTGAAACTAGGTATTGGGTCCCTAGTATTGGTTCTAAATGGTTTTGGACCATGGTATTGAGTAAGGCCTAAGACTATAAAAGGAGAAGAATATTATTAGGCAAAAGCTTTCAGAAAATATTGAATATCTCATGATCTATGAGATCCAGTATGCATGTTATGGGTTCATGATACCTTGCTTGATATAAGCTAAGGAGAAATCTCAGTGGTTGATGGAGAACAAGATCTAAGGATAGATTGAGATCTAATGGCTTGGAATGAATCATCTCTATATGGTTTGATCTTGTTAAGTCTAGATCTGTATACTGACACATGTAATGTTCTGTAAATATTATGATCTGCGTATAACTCAATTTTGGAATAGCTGCAAATCATGAATGAATATTTACAGATATATATGCTGGTTGACTATGATAAAAGCATGTACATACGTAGGTTAGATACATATAAGTAGCATATACCATATGAGCTATGATGTTTGAAGTTACAGGTGGTTCTGGTTGTTGATGAGTTCTGATGACTATTTACTGGTGTCAGTATTCTGCATATTCAGTTTGGTTGATTGTATTTAGCTCTAGTGTTAATGGATGAGATCTATAGTGGATCAGGATCATAATGTGTTATCTTTATGTGATCTGATGGACTAGATCTGGTTGCTAACTTATGAATTATCCTTGTATATGTAATGATCTGGGTATGTTTGAAGTCAGGAAATGTAGCGAAGTTATAAGTAAGTAATTGATGACATATACGCTGGTTCACTTTGGTAAAGTTGCGTATACACACTGGTTCAGCTCTTCCATGTAGTGTATGCACTCTGATGCCTGATTTTGGATGATACAATTAGATCTGAATGTTGTTGCAGAGTTCTGTGTTCTGCTTTGTGTTCCGGTGACTATAGTTTGTTAACAGGGTTTCAGTGATTCAGTATTGGGTGATTCATAGATTGATGATGCTAGTGTTGATTGAATGTGTGCTTCAATGATATTGATGGGTCCAGTATGAAAATTGGATGAAATGTGGCCTTCATATTATGTTGTTGTGCTTTAGGAGTAGCCAATCTGAAAATTTATGAAATGTGGTACCTGGACAAAGAAATAGAAGGTTGTAGCCTTCTATAGGTCGGCACCTATGTACTAGTACATCAGCTAGTACAAGAGCAAAGGGGATGGTAGATCCTTTCTAGTAGTAGCTAGAAAAAAAGTTAAGGTTGGGGCATTCAGTAGGCCGGCACCTACGTACTAGTAAAAGGATCGGCTACTACAAGAGCTAAGGGGGTTGCAGCTCCCTTCTAGGGGAAGTTAGAGAGTGAGAGAAGGTTGCAGCCTTCTACAAGTAGAAGCCTGTGTACTGTTATAAGACTGCACCAGTACAAAAATATTGTAAAAAGAAGTTTCTTATTAAAAGAAGATAGAGACGACTTGCAGCAGGTGGTTTTCACCCACATTGGGTTTCCACCTTATATCATGGTGTTCATGTGTGCTTCTTGCGTGTGATGATTTGTTCTGTTTTACTGCTCTTGTTTACTGTTCATATGGCTAATAATGTTCTAATGCACTCATTAAGGATCAACTAGCTGAATCATCAGTTTACTTGATATACGCTTGTTTCACTACACACAGCTGCGTATACACACTGTTTGCCTTAACTGAAGTAGCATATATGAAATCTTAATATGGAAATGAAAAATTATATTGATTTGATAATACTGATTCACGCCCCCCTCAGTATTATTTCCAACAAATCTTCAATATCCTATCCATCAATACCCTCATCATGATCTTTAATTTGAAATAGGATTTATCCCTATTGCAGTAACTTTTTTCTTGAGTTTATTCTTATATAAATCCTTATATATCTTGAGAATAGGGATCACCATCAAATTTGAAAACATATTTAGTGTTTTACAAACACCATTACATTTCTAAATTAGATTGCTCCATTATCTCTCTTATGAATGTTTCTTGGTTATACATAAAATAATCCTACTAGTCATCGTCCTTAAAGATATTTTCTTTATGGAGACATATTCCACATGTTGCTGAAATAATCTAAACTACCCATGAGTCTATGAGAAGCCAACCCAAATTGTGAATATATAGAACCTCTAAACTTTCATAAATTTATGAATATTTTCAAATTCCCTTCTATTAGGTTGTGGCTCCTATTATCACTTGGATTGAACCTCTGGCAGAAGGAAGGCAATGCGAGGGTAACCACAAACTATGCTTAGCCAAGTAGCTATCCCTACTAGGCCGGGAGAGGGTTCTCCTCGTAAGGATCTCAGCTAAGATAACTGGATCAGGAAAAGGATTTTAGGCTAGGTATAGTAGCACAAAGTTTTGATTGTATTTTGAAGGGGTTTTGCTGGATCAGGAGGAGTTGGAGAGTTTAGGGCTAGGGAATTAGGTCAGAATTGCAGGGTGCTAAATGGGGCAAGGTAGGCATAAGGTTTAACACTATAGGGCTTGATGGGTGAGGTGTTTAATACTGGTAAGAGGCTAGGAAGAACATGCGATTATCATGGATCCTTCCCAAGCTTTAGAAAACATGAAATGGTGAATGTTTTCCCAAAGCAGAGCACTGATGTAATGAATTCTGTCTATCAACTTGAAAGCATTCACTTAAAAGAAATGAAATGATTAATGAAGTATAAAAAACACATTAACATATGGTCACATAAGAATAAAATGTACTAAAACTCTATACCCTATGGATCCTATAAAAATAGCTATAATTCTTATTAATCTCTTGCTAAACTACTACAAAATGATGTACAATCAAGGTCTAAGCATCCATCTGATCCAACCCTTTACAATGAGAAAGAAGAAGAAGATATAGGCTTTGCTTCAACCTCGTCCCATCTTCAGGGGTCGAATCCCTAAGATGAGGAGCTAATATAACCAACACTGAGCAAGAAACAAGAATATAGGCATCCTAACAACTTTCCTCTAAACGTGAAAAACTGATTCATTTTGAGCTCAAATTGACTTTTAATGCAATGAATCTACCCTCTAATACTAATTATCTATCATATTTACAAGCCAAGTCATCATTTACCATATTATAACAACCTCCATGAGAGAAAATCCATGAAAATAGTAAAAAAAATGGAAAAATAGCCATCCTGTGCAAAATTTGCCCTATGCGCGGCACCACTGGCCCAACATGTCGTGCCACTTTTAGGTCCCTTTTGAAGGCCTTCCTGACATCCAAATTGGTCTCATGATAGCTCATTAGAAAGGGTTTCTAGCATAATTTCCAAAACTCCTAGAATTTCTCCATTTGAGGCTCATTGGACAACTCAAAAGTTGATTCTCCCAAAACTACTTATGTGTGTCCAAAAAGTGGCAGAAAGGTCATGTTTAGGGTGTTTTTCGACCTATTGGTCGACCCGTTATGCCCCACAATCTTAGTAAATCCATAGGGTGCATGTAATCATCAATATGAATCCAAAAATGTAAACCATTTGTGCATTGGGTGCCCCTAGGAAATGCGTAGCGCCAGTAGCACTGGGCGTTGAGCCTAATTTTCTGTGTTTAAAATTTAAAATTTGAAAATGACAAAAGTTCCTCCAAACTTGACCAAAATTAGTAAGAAGAACCATCATCAAGTGTCCTGATTGTCCAAGGAAGCTTCAACAAGAAACCTAAGCCTATCCTTCTCCTTTTCGCCTTTCAGACCCCGCCTTAGCCTAGCATTCATATTTTTGACCCTCATGTTGCAAATTTTGTTTCAAGCCCTATAATGGTATGCCATGTGTCTCATCGTTTGATTATCCCTAGTGGCCTTCTACAAGAGATTATCTAGGTGAAAATTGACTCTCTCAAGCCAACTCTCTCTATCATCTTCAATCTCCTTCTCAATAGGAGTCAAATTGACCTGTGCGTCTTTGTCAATTTGTCATTTTACCTTGAGAAGTTCCAGCTCCAAGAGGACTTGCTTGTCACTCAACGACTTGTTATCTTGTTCCAAATATGTGATGCCATACTTGGCTCTCTCCAAGTTGTCCATCAAAATTTGGACTTGAGCCTCCTTTTCCTATATGATGATGTCCTTTATTGTTTCTTCATCTCGAGCCTCTAAGTCAATTATTTACATGCCATGATGAGCATAACGCTACTTTGGCTCATCATAATCTATCAAATCAAAGTCCCTCTCTTTCTCCTCATCATCAAAACTTTCCTCTGGCATATTTTTCTTCCCTTTGTGTAGCTGCTGCACCTATACCTACTGTGTTGATGAAGAAGGAAAAGCCCCTTCCACACCTTGTGGAGCAAGCATTTGCCTATGGATTGATGAAGAAGGTAAGGTCCCTTCCACATCCCATGGAGCAAATAATTTCCTATCAGATGCAAACAATCTCCTTGTGCCCCACTTATATGTCATGTAAGTCCTGGGCATCTCAGTAGTTTTAGTCTCCTCATTTGTTTTCACTTAAGCACTGCTAGAAGGCCCCCCTACTTCCTGAGACACTGGTGGAGGAATTTGAGGACCTCTAAAGATGTCATGAGAAATAAATGTCTTCCCTATCCATGTTTTCAAGGCTTGAGGTTGTATGAAGGGAATGAGTGAGAGTGATTTAGGAGAGAGGGGATGGAAGATGACCTTATGGGATAGAAAATAAATGAGGGAGTAGGAATCATAAATATGAGAGGGAGGGCTTGGTTTGTTTGGGATATTGCCTTTTGCAAATAGGGATAAAGGGATGTGGATGTTATGGAATGTAATAGGGAAATAGTTTAGTGTTTTAGTGATAGGTAATAGGTGGGATAATTGGGTTTAGGGTTTTAGGCATAACTAGGAGAAAATTTAGGGTTTCACATTTACCATGGGGAATTATGCTTAAGAGTTTGATTGAAAACCAAAAATGTAGTATATGAGGACAAATTACTCGTACAAATGGAAGAGAGGGCAATCTTGAAGTTTGTATGAAGTTTGAGGCCTTTCTAGCCCTTCTGCTCAATGTGCAATGCCAACCCACAGATGTGCATGGCCACCTCCTGAACATGCAGTGCCACTTTAAGATGACTTTTGAGTACCTTCCCAGTGACAAAAATAGGCAAGGGATAGCTAGTTGGAATGATTGTCTTGTCTAATTTCTAGAACATATTGAATTGTGCAAGTTGGAGCTCATTGGCCCTGTCAAAAGCTCAATCTCCCAAGACTTGTCAAAATGTGCAAAATGAGGCTGCCAAAATGTAGATTGTTGTTTCAGTCAACTTTTGGAGTTCTTACGCAACTCCAAATTGAGCTTATGATAGCTAGTTGGAAAGATATTTGTGTCTACTTATCATTTGACTAATAAAGAAAATCATTTGGTCACTCTAGCTAGGAAAAATATTGATTTTCCCAAGTTCACTCTAGACGTGCATCAACTCTCCTAAGGCAAGTGATGTTTTGGACATTTGTCCCACACCATGAGACCTGTGTAAAAATGGAAGGAGGTCTCTCTTGCTGGGTCTATGGTAGACACAAACTTCTCTCACTGTTGTCAAATTCATCTTTTCTTCCTCAGAAAATATTCTGTGCAGAGCATGATTGTTCAAAGGTCTTTTTTTCAGCCGGATGTATACCCCAGGAAGTTTGTACACCCTTCCACGTGGGGGGGTATCACCCCTGCTGGGGTCTGGGGGGGACGATCCCCCCTGGTTAGGGGGTCCACAGGCCAGTTCCCCCGAAGCTAAAAACAAATGTAAAATTGCCTTGTAAAATATAGTAATTTCTAGTCAATCTGGGCCATTCACTAGGTGGATGATCAGACGGTAGAACTTATGTTTAGTTTAGGGTTTTTTTCCCTAGAAGGCAACCCCTTTCTTTGTATGAGGGCATTGTATTTGATGATGTGTAATAGATGTGTATTCAGTGAGAGAGAAATAGAGAGGTGTGACTATGGGAGAAAACAGAGGATATTACAACAGATCTGTTGTAGGTTGTGTCTCTTCATTTTGTTGGATAATAGAAAGGAAGGACTGGGTGTTCGAGGTGGACGTAGCCTAAACTGGGTGAACCACATATATCTGTATCTCTCTTGTTTTATGTGTTTTCTATGTTTATATTTCTGCAATATTTTATGTGTTCCATT
>APFE030082214.1:0-25883 GCA_000404065.3 Pinus taeda | reverse complement strand
GGGATTGAACTTTTAATCATTTGGATTTAAAAGGAACTGGCAACATGTATTTTTGCCAATTGAAACATTTGTGTAATAAATCTTATTATTTGACATAAAATTAATTTGCTCTATAAATATGAGAAAACAAAGGAATTGTAATTATAAATATTTTATAGTGCTAGAACTACATCCCAATAATGTATGTAAATATTTAACTGGTCAAAATTAAATAAATAACAACCAAACAAAATAATCATAAAAAAAAATAATAATAATAAAAAAGAGTCAGGTATTGATGCCAGGTGTTGAGAACCCACGGATCATTAGGAATAATAAGTCCCCATTTAAAAGGTAATGTAAAATTTTTACTTAATCCAAAATAAGATAAAAACCCTATAAAAATAAAATAATCATAATATAAAAATGATTCATTGTATAAGAACTCAAGGTAATTGACTCTTGGTATTCATATGGAATATAATTAGTTTAAACTAATTTAGATTCATCTTAACTATGAATATACAAGCGCTAAAAAAATAAAATCTCCCTAAATACAAATCTCTTTTAAAATAAAAAGAAATTTGATCCCTTTAAAACATAATAATTTTAAAATTAAAATAAAATAAAATTAATGTGATTTATGTGATTTTTAAACTTTAAGATTGTATTTACATGATTCTAAGATAATGAGAGGTTTAAGATTGTATTTACATGATTCATAATGAGAGGTGCATAAAAGCTTTGAGCTATGAAATTAACGAGCTTACTGCATCTCATTCGCTCCAAAGAAATCATAAGATTCACCGCACACTGGTATAAGATAGATTATTTTTTTCAAAAGGATGGATTCAATTAATAATGCAATCGTATATACATTCTTTGGAGTGTTTTGTCGGTTCAAGTTGTTATGATGTGTGGAAACAAAAATGTTGGAGTTCAAATATATTCTTGATATTCTTGATTCGTGGGTAGTTGGTTAGGTTAGAGTGTTTATATATTTTATGTAAATAAAATTATATTTATTTTATAATATTAGATGGGTAGAAGTTAAAATAATATTTGCTATGTTAGTTTTTTTTAATTAATTTTATAGTTAGGTAGTTATTAGAAGTTTAGGATAAGATTAGTGGTTATAATAAATTTTTATTTAATATATTTTGAAATGTTGTTTTTTTAGTAAATTAGGTCGAGATTTGTATTATTAAAAAAATATGGATTACAATGTCAAAACTCTTACATATTTCAGTTTTTCTTGCATGTTTGAGATTGAGCATGGAGGCTAAATGCAAACCCTCAAGCAAGTTTCCCACAACACAAAAATTCCAATTCTTTTTCAATTAAAAAATTTCCAAAAAAACCTCAATATCCACACACATTTAGATTCCATTTTTACGCCGTAAGGCGTTTCCCTCTGAGACCCATCACCCTCTTTGCTTACTTGGCATCCTTCGACACCGTACGATTAGATGTTAGACGATTAGAACAACTTGAACCGTCCATCAATCGGGGCATTTCGATCGGGTTACGAGAAGGTGAACGGGGCATTTCGATCGGGTTACGAGAAGGTGAAGAGATGGGGCGCCGGCCAGTGGGCTACGCATGTCGTTAAAATCGTCGGAGATGACAGCTATCAGCAACATTCATCCAAAATAATAATTTACAGTTTTCGTTCATTGGTTCTGCAGATTCATTACGAGCTATGATGCAACAAGTGCGCTTAGGGTCCTTGGACTCCTGACCTGGAGAAAGTGAAGTACTTGGAAATTTCCAGTTCTCGGAAAGCAGTCATCTGAGCTTTCGTTTTTCATCCTCGAGTTGCATTTGCCATCTGTGAATTTCCATCTGTAAATTGTCTACACTAGAAATATTTCTTGCATTGGGCAGATGATTTGCAAGTTTGCTCTCGCACTTCAATTTCTTGAGCGCTCAATTGAGAAATTCTTAATTTTGAAGCCTGCCCTGTTCATGCCTTGGCAGATTGACAAACTGTGCAATAACATTCTCTATCCTGCGTTTCTTGCCAGAAAATTGGCTCAATCTTCCAGACGGTGAGAACATAATGAGCGCAATGTCAATGTCACAGAGAATGGAAACCTCATATGCCTTTTTGATGAGGCCATTTCTCCATTTGGAGAAGGTAACTTGCTTGTTTGTGATTTTTTCTATTTTCTTGATCTGCAACTTATCTCTCCCCATGTTTAAGGGGTGATAGTATCTGAGAAAAAAAGGATCTTGTATAGATAGGAAAAACACATTTATAAAAATTAACAATGAATACAACTACTAAATCTCGAGATATTGGTGTTTGTGAATTCTGCAAGTTCTAATATTGTCAAAGAACTTCATCTTTAACCATTGCATTACAATATCACACCTGCAATAGAGTACTGTAGCTGTGCAGTTGACCTTAGCTATGCGGCTGACCTTGTCTGTGCTGGCTATATAGAGAAACCAAAAGAATTTATCAAGAAAATGCCAATAAAAGCTGATGCTTCTATACGAGTTTGTTTGATGGTGCCTATAGAACAGATAAAAATATAGAGCTAAGAGAAAAGGCATGTCTGCCATTGATTCAGTGAATTTTTGAAGTTTGAAACCAAGTTGTTTCTCATGCAATAAAATATGTTTTCAATTGAACGGAGTTGCTAAAGGTTTGGCACTTTGGAAACAACATGAACTCGTGCTTTGGCACTTTGGGTTGGTTGATTTTATTTTGTTGTTTTGTAATTGTTCACAAGTCTAAGGATCAGTTTTTTTACCACAATTTGACATATGTGGCCCGTTAACCCTAAAACCACTTTAGTTTGATTCAGTGATTAGAAATCACTCCTTCAGAATATGGTTCAATCTTAAATGCTCAGATTTTCATCTGTAACTGCAAGAGTTAGTTAGTCAATTTGAGGATTCGCAATTTTTATCTGTGTATTTGCCCATGCATTGTATTTACAAATCATTTCAAGCAATTGCACATTGCAATTGTGCTTTATTCACTTCCAAAAATATATATTTTTGTGTTTTGTGAAGTGGATAGATGATTTGTGCTGATATCGTTTACATTCTCCAGGTAATTCCCATCGGTGTCTAGCTTTGAGAAGAAGCTAGAGTTGTCAAGGAAGCAGTTATCAACCCATACTCGACCACCTGTGCTGCTACCGCAGAGTTGTATAACATCGTCAAGTGCTTCCCGTGAACAGATTGAGCAGTCTTTCTGCGATATACCCGCAAAGCACTGCAGGAGGCCATAAATTATGTTGGGGCTTTCGCCATAAGAGGAAATCTTGAAGCCTGTCTCAGGCGCATTCGCAACTAGATCACTCATCACGAACGTAAAATATGACCAGAAAGTATCTCCTTCGGCCTTGGCAGAATCGTTATGACATTTATACGAGCGCAACTCTGTCCAGACAACCAAAGGAAAACTGCTAATGAGTAGAAAACCGATGAAAATAAATCGAATAACTGCTTGTTTGCCAGAATGAGCAAGGTATAAATTATAGCCGTCAAAGTTTCTCATGATCTTCAAACTGGCAAGCTCTCCTGTGAAGGATTCTGATCAATATGGAATGCAGGCAGCTATAAAATTGGTAAAATTAGATCAATGCTCAACATGAGACTGTGGATAGGGAAAGGAAATCATAAGCTTCACAAATCCCTGAAAATCGACAACATGGTTATGAAAATCGTATGTATTAGAAGTGAAATGGAAAATGGTATGTATGCATTACAAGTCAAATGGTAGGGAATATTTTTGTAAGTGTATTGAAAATTTGTTTTTAATAAATAAACAAATTCAACATCCTCAAAACTTTTGCAAAGCTAAAAACCCTCAACAAAGAAATCTTCAACAAATTTGAAACAAAATCAACCTTGTAAATATTACCACAAAGGATAAAAACGTACTACGCGTTGTTGGACCATGAAACCGAAGACCTAAATATATGTAAATTTCCATGTACCATTCGAGCTTGTGAATATATCGTTGGCCGTCGAAATTGACTGCTGACTTTTACTAAAACAGAGATCCCAGAGATCCCAGTCCAGTCCATGGTTCAAAATTGAAGACTTCATTGACCGTCGAGCCATTTAACGAATAAAATTATCTCTGAATCTTTTTCGCAATATATTTTACTTGTCATTATATATTAGCAATTGTCCCAAAAATGTGTAAAGGTAAGCAGATGAACAATGGTCCCAAAAATGTGTAAAGGTAAATAGATAAGATCATTAAATTAGAAAAAGTTGTGGTTTAATTTTATAATGCAAATTATATTGATAAATTAAATTTTAAGTTTTAGTGTTTTTTAATATTTAGTGTTTATATATATAATTTAAGTAAATCTTAAGTTTTAGCGTTTTTTTAATATTTAGTGTTTATATATATAATTTTTTGGAGGTTGGAATAAATTATAATCTATATTACAAAGCAACATTAATTCATGACTATGGAAACAAAGTTGGTTGTTAATCAAAATGTTTAAATCTTTCAATTATTATAATCTATGAGTAAGTATAAAAACATAATCAACAAGCATATAAATCCTAGTTAATCTTTGGTCAATATAAATTGATTCTGAATGTATTGCAAGTCTGTGTGGTCCATTCATGTAGTGTCAGTAGATAAATAGCTTATAGCATCTACAAACCAGACTCTAATATTAACATCCAAAATGATTCTCAACTCAATAGAAAATACAGGAAATCAATTGAGACAAAAAGGACCCATATAGTATACACAAAAAAGACTCATATAGTATACAACTCTCTTTAGGTTGATTTCAAAAACACTTGCAAATGACACCAAAGAATGGAGAATCTATATTAAACTATTCCTCACCCCTACCTCGTTCCCTTCCATTCCCACTCAAGAGACAACATATAATTAATCTGGGAAGGACTTATCCCTTGTCTATTCCTATTTTACCATTCTCATCTCAAACTTAATGGGTTTATGATGCCCACAAGCAAGAAAAGTACTATGAAATATCTATACATATAGAGACTAAGTAAAAATATTCAAGAAACCAAATTAACACCTCATGTTTGAACCTCTACACTGGCTATTGAATGCCAGTTCCACAAAATTTTCATCTTTTGTCATTGCCCCTCTTTACAACAACCTTATGTGATATGTATTGTATTGGTCCAAAACATCAAAAGCAATATGAACATTAGAAATGCCTACAAAGTCTATAGGCTAAAAAAGAATGTGTGAATATCATTATATATGTTGTTAACTCATAAATGCTAAAAATCACTTAATTCCTACAATACAATACACTTACCTATAGTAATTTGAGTTTTTGAGCTGAGAGTCATCAAGAAGCTCAGTTGCTTCTTCCATTAGTGCTTCTACTTCTGCAATTTCCCAACCAATGTCACGAGACGAAATGATGAAATATCAGCATGCACTATAGAAGAATGTAGAAGCACAAATCTCGAAAAGGTGCAAAAAGGACTTTAATATGATTCTTAAATTGAAGAAATTGTAGTGTAAAGTTTTCCTTAATTAAAAAAACAAATAAACATAAAAAATTGTGTATATATATTGTGTTTTATATTGGGAACTTGTATAGCATATTTTTGTATTTTTGTATTGATCAAATTGAATTAGGAAAATAAATTGTTAGAACATTAATTATAAAATGAAATATTGTAGTTTAAAAACCAACAATTTGGCACCCTAATTTCATCTTTCCATGTGAAATGTTCAGTTGTGATGCCACTGTAAGTATAAGAAACCCTTGTGGTTTGTCCAAGCCATAGAATCCATATTGTGTTGTTTTTGCAGCAGCATATGAGAAGTATATGCCTCTACCAAACTGCACCCCAAATAAATATGTAGAAGCTCCTCCATATATATGTTACTTAAAATGCTTTGTCATGCATAATTAATAAGAAAATTACAAACCATGTATCCAGGTGCAGGGGCAGAAACTATTGCACCCCAAATAAATATGTAGAAGCTCCTCCATATATATGTTACTTAAAATGCTTTGTCATGGATAATTAATAAGAAAATTACAAACCATGTATCCAGGTGCAGGGGCAGAAACTATTGCAGGGAGCAAGCCGTTCTTCAAATGTCTTACAAGGTTGCATGTCCTGGTTCCTGCAAAATATCATGCTAATATTATGATGGTGGACACGAGGCAACACTTTTTCAGATTCAGTAGGTTAGATGCCACTTAAACCACCAGCTGAAAACATGGTTTGACTTTTAAACGAGTTGAGTTTACTAATTTTGGTCGAATTTGATCGCCTTGCCAAGCATGCCAAGACTCACACAGTTTGAACAAGGCTTGGTGAGTTTAATCAAACTTCACTAAGACTTGGTGGATTTGATCAAGGACTAGTGAGTTTGATCAAGCCCTCAATTACTCTGCCAGTTTGACCATTTTGACAGACTTTGCTAGAACCATAAATTTGTGCTTAACTAACATTGGCCTAGGCCAATCAGTTTTTCTACTGTATTCCCCCATATTCTTACTCTTTAGCTTTTCTACTATATTCCCCCATATTCTTACTCTTTAGCTTTTCTTCCCCAACTCTAGCTTATGTGACAATGCTGATGGTTTAAAATAAATATATGGCCCACCGATAACCACGAGGGTAACGTTTCAGAGATCTGCATCCCAGGGGTATGTGATTGAAGACTACATATGACTGAAGCAGTAAACTAAAAAAAATGAATAATTCGAATATCGCTATATGAATGATACAGTCCAATTATCTTTCAAACAATAATTATTGAAAGATATCTCGAGTGATATAAGCATAAGATCACTATCAATGCGCCTCAAAAGTATAATTCAATGGTGACAGATTGTAGAAGTGCGAGACCCTATAATTTAAGAGTATTCTTTTCTTAATGTGTATTAAAAGTTTCACAGATTATTGATATAGACTATAAATCTATTTACACCTTAAGAATCAAGCCCAATCCACGAAGATTGTCAGCCCTTCCATGTCACGATATATTGTGACTTTGAAGCCAATTATCTGAGAAAAAAAGGATCTTGTATAGATAGGAAAAAAACATTTATAAGAATTAACAATGAATACAACCACTAAATCTCGAGATATTGGTATTTGTGAGTTCTGCAAGTTTTAATATTGTCAAAGAACTTCATCTTTAACCATTGCATTACAATATCACACCTACAATGGAGTATTGTAGCTGTGCAGTTGACCTTAGCTATGCGGCTGACCTTGGTCGTGCTGGCTATATAGACAAACCAAAAGAATTTATCAAGAAAATGCCAATAAAAGCTGATGCTTCTATACGAGTTTGTTTCTAAGTGTTCAGGTAGCATATCTGTATTTGATAGAGTTGGTTCAAAGCATAGAGTTTTTGGAAGATTCTATAAAACTACCGTATTCTTTGCTTAAATATGCCTTTCTTTACCACCAATAAGCACTTTGGATGTAACAGCACCAAAACAGAGAACTTTTGGAGGAGAGTCTACCATGGAATTCATTTCCATTTTCTTATACATTTGGTTAGATGTACCTAATTTGTTTAATGCATATATAATTTTTTCTGAGTTCCAATATGATGCTCACTAAAAAAAAACAGATAAATCTGATGCAGCCTTGCACCAATAAGTAAACGGTGTAACGTTTCAATTTAAAACAGCAACATTGGTCCACAGTAAAAAAGCCTTCAAGAGCCATTCATTTCCTCCAACTGGCTACCTAGAACATCTTATCAAGTGATATGATACAACCTTGGCTTTTACACCAGCAGGTATAGTGATGTAATCATTCAGTTAAAACAGTAGAACTTGTGCACAGTAAGACAGTAATGAAGGGTTATCTACTTTCTTGAATTGGCTACACCATTTTTTTAACTGTTCAAAATGCATCATATAACACATTAAAAATCAAAGAGATCTGGTGATTGACAAAATATTTTGTAAAAAAAATACTTGTTTAGATTATAACAAGCAGATCATTGTTTACACAATGGATTACAAAAAGTCCATTTGTAAGGGAATAATAATCCGTTAACTTGATCAAACAAGGGAAAGGGTACAGGGTCGTAGAAAATGTGGATTCAAGCTGCTGCTGTAACGTTTTTGAGTAACCCACTTATTTTGATGATGTTTTTTGGTTTTGTCTAGATATTTTTCCATGAACAGGATAAAAAGTTGCTATAGTATTTTTTTTAAACATTTGTTAATTAAAATGCTATAGTACTCCATGCACCTGCCATGCACCTCAGTTTTTTAAAACTAACTTGTACTTGGATGTAACAGGCTGTAAATCAGAATTGGAAGACAAAAGGATAGTGTGTGAAAAAGATGAAATACAGAAAACAAAAAATAGACTTTCCTGTAAGCCTCGTACCATGCCACAGAATGGGCCTTATTGCAAATGGCCAAAGCCTCTAAGTCTGTGTTTCAGCGCATTGGACATTGGGATTTTTCTCTCCCCTTGCACGCAATTATGATATATAAGGGGGCTTCTATCTTTATTGCGATTAACATGTTGACTCTATTCCATCTGCATCTATGTTCCAGATTTATTTGCTTTTTAATCAGGCCATCAATAGGGGCTTATAAATTTGCATGCATTGTTGCCAGCAGGATAGTTGCTATTGCAGTATAGTTCTCATGCTAGATGGCCAACTTTCTTCTTTATCTATCCATATCTAGTTATCAAAAACATGGATTTCGAGTGCCTACTTTAATGAAGTCTCCACCAGTGGATGAGTCACACTGTCTGTACAACATTCTTGAAGGAAATCGGATGAGAAATGGAAAGAGGACCTTAAGTAGTGCAAGAGAAATGCAATGGTATTTTGTATTCATAAGCCTGTTCAGACAATGAATAATGAAGTGTGGAGAATGTGATTCCAATCTTCCCGATCATCTTTTGTATAGAATTCCTAATTATTGTGAATTGCAAGTGTTTTCCAGACAAGAATAGCTTGTAAAAATTAAAATTCCATCACATAGTCAAGGAAACTCATCTGGTAGTGGTCCAGAGTACCTTCACAAAGGCCCTGGTACTTCATGAATTCAGAGGATGCATCTGGGTTTGCATGTGATCATGTTCTAGCGAAATGTTACAATTTGTTTTAAAAATTTAGACCAAAACAAAAATCTTGCATTGCATTCAAAAGTACAATTCACTTGGCCAAGGGAAGCAATTAGAAAGTTTAAGGAGGTCAGCTTCTAGTATGTAAAGAGATAAGGAAATATGGTAGCAGACCTATTGGCTAATATTGCAATAGAAGAGGAATAGAAGGATCAGACCTAAACACAAATTCACTGAACTTCGCTGAAGGTGAGTGGACGTCAAGATTCAAAAATTGGTCCAATCAAATGTTCCTAAACATACATAGCATGCATTATCTTATCTTGTGAAGATAAGAAAAAAAAGCTTGTGTACATGATTGGCAGACCAAAACTGGAAAATAGAAAACACAATAAACATATGACCACATTACCATATTACCATATTCTCGAGTTGAATTTCAATAACAAAAATGTATAATTTGGCACCCAACACAGCGTATGCTATTAAGAAGAGTACTTGCATAATTGAACCGGGATTGGTCTGGAAAGGCAACCAGTGCCGACATGGAAACCTTGAGGCAATGTTGCATGAAAATATGGAATGATTTTTGAAATAAGTTGGAAAGTGTTATGAACTCCGAGTTCCACCAACTCAAGTAAGTATTCAAGAAGGAACTCTAACCAGAGGCACATGTAGCAGATTAAACATACAAAGAACTCGGCCCAAAACCTAGGCCTTGATCTTTCTCATTATCATAACTTCAACCTTGAGTAACCATACCTAAAACACGTTTTTAGCTAGCAGAAGAAGGTGAATATCAGCAGAACTTGAACTACTCCCCCGAAACGTCACTGCAAAAGTTACCTATGTGCTACTACACCATTTGGCATTAACCCAATGGAATGTTGGAGGTACCAATTGACACCTTCATATCAAACCGGTAAAGATGCCCATCATCAAAAGGGCAGGTAGCTCACTAGTAGAGGAGGTCTTGTATTAAATTCCTAGCCAACCCAATTTTCACCAGAATGAGTTTGTAGACAATGCAATAGAAGCACAGAAGACAAAGAACACTCTGCATTGAGGCCACACTCACAAAACTACTCACATCAACCACAAAAATAGCTAACAACCACTTTAGACCACAACAACTGCAACGAGACCAGTTCATCCCCTTACAAATTACTAAAATTTGATGCTCCATCTACCTTCAAAACTAACAAAAATTATATTCCCACTCCCACTTACAGTCGCTTTAATGAAGTGGAGGAAAAATGTCGCTCTTTTTTATCAGAGGCTTCAACTCTGCCTTCTGATACAAACCTAAGATATATCATTCAGAATGAGCTTTCTTTTGTAAACGAGGATTGGAAGCAAGTCAAGGGTTCTGCTCCTGTTATGCCATTTATTAATTCCAATAACACTCTCCCCCAAAAATTCTTGTGTGTTGAGTCATTGGGTTTACTATGGTAATGCTTGTAACATTTTGCAGTCTTTTCTTTGTTGGCCTATGGTTTAGTGGTTAAGTACTTGAGACACATCATGACCCTGTTAATGACCCAAAGTCAAATTTAGATCAGAGCCTTAAATTATAAGTTGATTGAATTTTATGAGATTTATATGCAATATTAATTCAATAATTAATAAAAAATAGTGTGAGGCACCCTAAATCAACTTCTGTTTATACAACGTTAGGATTTCATTTCTGCTACATATTCGCATCTCATTTAGATTTTCCCATTCCGATGTAGTGATTGTTCCTCATTTTATGCCTTACGGCGTTTCTTTTGCAACATTTTGGTGCAAATGCTAGTTTAATTCAGTTTGACTTCTTATTTTTCTTGGTGGAGTACTTTTTTCTCTCTTCCCAACTTGAGTCTAACCTGCATTTTCTACAACTTTCGACAGATAATTCTTCAACAAGTGTGTGTTGTTGTTTTTGGAGTCTTCCTAATCTACATGATATGCCCAAAAAGTTTCATTTCCAACATTATTCCTTGTGGTTTCTGGAGGGGAATCATTTGTTTTCCATTAGGGTTTGTTGCTTTTCCACTTTCGTTGAGTTCAGAGAATCCTTGTTGGCATGCATTCTTCCTTATTGATATTTGTTACCTCTAGCACATTTTAGTTGCACTGTCGCTTCTGATTTATCTTTTAGTTCTTTCTTATCCTGAGACTCTTCCTCTTTATATATTATATACTGATTTCCCTGAGTTCCTTCCCACCATTTGGACCTTTTGATCTAGGTGAATATTGGTGGCCACCCGCCTATTCCACTTGGACCCCTGCCATTATTTCTTTCAGTTTTTTAGTTTCCTTAATTGTACCATAGTTTACTATTTTTGGTAGTTTTTCAAGTCTTGAACTTCCAGAGTCGTTTTCAGACCTTAAATGATGTTTTATTGGAAAATCACCATTGACGAATATGATTTTTCAACTCAACTCAATATTCATTGTTAGCAGTTGTAGTCCTCAGATAGATCTTTCTAATGAGGTATTGTGTGCATCAAAACAAAGATCGTATGCCAAAGTTATGGCCCCGAGAAATTGATGTACCAATTTACCCAACGGGGCCCATAGTTTGGTGTCTCTCATAGGTTTATATTTTTGGATGTTTAGGGTTTTTTGTTGTTTAAATAGGCCTTCAAACCTCATTGTAACACAGTTTAGGGGCATGTACCCACCACATCTCTTCTCAGAGATACGCTACCATCATCTGAGCTAGTTTATTTCCATTCTTTTTGTAAGCATATTTCAATGCTTTGATATTATGAAATGAAGTTTTATTTCTATTGCATTTCTCTGTGTATGGTTATATCTATAATTTGTTGCATTCCTCTTTAAATTCGGATAAGTGGTATTAGAATAGTCTACTCTTTCTCGATCCTCCTTTGCATGTCCCCAACAAGGTCAAGGTATAAGGAGTTAGGGCTCGATATGGTTGAACCTTTGCAAGATCAGTATCGCAAACCTTGACTGTCGCCCATGGGAGAAGAAAAGAAAGGCAATGGAGGAGGATATCCTATCAAAAGGTTGCTCGAGGAGGCCCTCGAGAAACAAAGGAATGTGATGATGGATAACTTTTCCCAAATGCTTCAATAGTTACCCACCAGTGGCGCATCCACATCCAGCAGCCACTCTGGAGGTGCCACTCCTTTTAAGGTACAAGTAAACTTTAACATTCCCATTTTTTAGGGCCAAATAGATGCAAACATCGTAGAGAATGGTTAAATCTGCTAGAAGGATATTTTTCTGTTCATGATTTTTCCATTCGGGAAAATATTACTTTTTCTCTTCTCAAAGTCGCCCCCCACATCAAGGACTAGTGGGAAACCTACTATGAGTAGAAGGATGAAAGTACGCCCTCACTGTTTTCAGCCACACCCACTTGGAATTCGTTCTGGGATGCCATCAAGGAGCAGTACTACCATCTCGGGAGCTATGAGGATAAATACATAAAGTGGACCATGCTGCAACAAGGAAGGGACCAAGACGCGCTGGATTTTACCAATGTTTTTTATACCCTTCGCATGAAGTTGGGTATCAAGGATTCTGAGAAACATTTGGTACTCAAGTACAACAGTTTCCTACACAGGTACATCCAGGATGAAATGGAGTTTTAGGACATCTCCTCGCTCATCATGGTGTATCGATACACTATCAAGATCGAGCAGAAGCTTAAAAACAAAGCAAGACTTTGGATCTGTCAATCCAAAGCAAGTGAAAGTTACCCCCAAACCACATAACAAAGGACAAAGCCAAGGTAGGGTGGCCCAGGAAAACACACCAAAGCTGCAAGCAAAGAACAACACCATGAATCCGAAGAAGGACATGGAAAGTGGTGTGAGTTCCATAAGAGCTCCACTCACAACACAAGTGAGTGTCAGGCCAAGCAGTCACTAGTGGCCAAGCTGAAGGCTTCTGAACCAAATGCATGTTCTGACTCCGAGTCAAAACCTGACAAGGGGAATGACAAAGGGAAGAAGATTATCGATGTGGAACCCAACGCCACCATTTCCACCACAAAGATCCAGAAGGAGGAACCCGAAGATCTAGAGGAGGAGGAACACCTCTTCCACTCCTAGATGTGGGTAAAGGATCCCCATTACAGTGCATTATCAACATCGGGAGCCAAAAGAAACACATTTCAACAAAGGTTGTGAAGTGACTGGGCTTATTGAGCACAGAATTCCCACAACCGTACACCATCGAGTGGCTTCACCAAGGACAAGATCTTTTCGTCAGCCAACAGTGTTGCCTTCCATACAACATCAAGCCCTTCACGGATGAAGTATTATGTGACATTGTTCCTCTTGATGTTTGTGATGCATTATTAGGCCAACCATACTTTTGGACGCAACATGTTTTGTATGATTCAAGGCCTCACGTTGTTATTGTTACCTTGGGAAATAAGTTGTACAGGATACCGGAGGTAGCACTCCCTACCACCATCTCTTTGGTTATTATAAAACAATGCAGTAAGTTCATTTCCAAAACTAAGAAATTTGTTTTCCTCATGATATTCCCTCAGGGAAAGAAGAAGACAGTGGCCATGAACACCAGACTGGGCCCTTCTGCATGATAACTATAGATGGACAAGGTCATGGAGGAGTACGAGGGCATCTTCACCTCCCCCATAGGGGTGCCTCTGCACTGTCAGGTCAAGCACTCCATCGATCTTACCCCAAGTGTGTTGTTTCCCAATGGACCAATTTATCAGTGCTCTGTTCTGGAGAATGACGAAATCAAGAGGCAAGTTCAAGAGTTGCTGCAAAAATTTCGTATCCGTCCGAGTTCATCACCCTGTGGGAGCTCGGTCATGTTGGTACAGAAGAAGGATGGGACTTGGAGACTCTGTATTTACTATCGAGCGCTGAACAGGATCACTATTCAGAATAGGTACCCGGTCCCACAGATCGATGACCTTCTGGACCAACTCAAGGGGGGGAAATATTTTAGCAAGATTGACTTGAAGTCTGGATATCACCAAGTACCAATCAAACCCTTTGATGTGTGGAAGATTTCCTTCAAAGCCAGGGAGGTCCTTTTTGAATGGTTGGTTATGCCTTTCGGGTTTACGAATGCTCCTGCAACTTGATGGATGACATCTTGTAGCCATTCACCAACTCATTTGTAATTGTATACTTGGATGACATCTTGCAGCCATTCACCAACTAATTTGTAGTAGTATACTTGGATGACATCCTGATCTTTATCCAAAGTTGGGAAGAGAACCTCCACCACATCCGACAGGTTATCCAAACACTATGACAACACAAGTTTTGTGCCAATTTGGAGAAATGCACTTTTGGCATGACCCAGGTTTAGTATCTGGGATACATTATTAATGAAAAAGGGGTGCATGTGGATTCGGCCAAGATCCAAGTCATTCGGGATTGTCTAGCCCCAACCACTCTGACAAAGCTCCATAGTTTTCTGGGTCTTGCCAATTTCTACCACAGATTCGTGTTGGGGTTCTCTCATATCACTTGGCCCTTGAATCAAGTCACCAAGGGAGGAGGGAAAGAAAATTTATTTTAGTCGGAATCTCAACAGAAGGTGTTCGTAGAATTGAAACATCGCCTCTGCTCTACACCAGTGCTCACATTACTAGACTTGCAACAACCATTTGAGATCGAGACAGATGCCTCTAACTATGCTATTGGGGTAGTCCTTACTCAACAGGGGCATCCAGTGGCATATAATAGTGAGACACTTTCAGAAAGAGTCTGAAAGTATCCCACTTATGACAAAGAGATGTATTCCATTGTGCAGGTCTGTCGACAATGAAAGCATTATATTTTGGGGAAGCAAATGGTCATCCACACAGACCACTGACCCCTGCAGTTCATATAGACGCAAGGGACGTTGCAAAATGATCACCATTAAAAGTGGTCCACATACCTGCAACAGTTCCATTTGACTATCAAGTACAGGAAGGGAAGTGTGAATAATGTTGCAGATTGCCTCAGCCAACCACCGATCATGGCGTACACCATCGTGCTTGACTCTTGTGGAAACGAGACTTCTAATTGGTCACTTCTCTTCAAAACAACCTAGAATTTGGCCACACATACCAGGCGCCCTTGGAGGGTCAACAAGTTTCAGATTTTCACCTCCAAGATGCATTGCTATGCCATCTAGCACACCTTTGTGTTCCTTCAAGAAAGCGTGCCAAGATGATTTGGGAAGCACACTACAGTTGGGTCGCTGGGAATTTCGGGGTTGAGAAAATAGTGGAAAGTTATAGAAGTATTTCTATTGGTCGAATATTCTACAGGATGTCGAGAAGTACATCAGATCCTTCATTGCCTGCGCCATTTCCAAACTAACCTTCAAGAAGAAAGGCCTCTATACTTCATTGCCTACCCCTAGTCAACCTTTGGAATCCATCTCAATGGATTACATGTCAGACCTTCCTTTTACTAAGCATAGCAATGACTGTGTTTTTGTGGTCGTCGATAGATTCTCAAAGATGGCCATTACGGTGGCCTACAAGAAGAATATCACAACAGAAGCCACCACTAAATTATTCTTTCAGTGAGTGTGGGTACACTTTGGGATCCCACAATATATCATCTCAAATCGAGACAGTAGGTTCCTTAGTACATTTTGGTCTAGTCTCTGGTCAATGCTAGACACCAAGCTCATTAATTCCACAACTTCCCATCCCGAAACTGATGGCCAGACATAGGTCTTCAACTAGATGATCCTACACATTTTGTGCATGTACAATTCAAAGCATCCATGCACATGGGATGAGAGTCTCCCATATGTCCAACATAGTTATAACCAGTTTCTCCACAGCTTGACTGGCCACAACCCTTCTCAAGTTGGCTTTGGATTCCAGACACTATGTCCCATTGATGTGGCCATACCATTTACAGCTACTCATGTAGATTCGGCTCATATCAAGTCCGAAGCCAACAAGAAAAATAACTTCATTGAGCACATTCAACACATCTACCAATAGGTCTATGACATATTGGACAAAGTCAGTGCTACGTACAAGCAGCAACATGATCAACATAGGGTGACACACAAGTTCCAGGTGGGCGATGAAGTTTCTCTACATTTGCAGAAGGAGCACCTCACTAGGCCCCACCGTAAGTTTCCCCCGCTCCAATATGGGCCATACACCATCACCAAGGCAGTAGGGGAAAATTCTTTTGATTTCAGTATTCCACCATTCCTTGGTTTGCACAACCTATTTAATGTGGACCACCTTCGACCCTACTTTCCACCATTGTTGGACACATCCAACATTGCAGAACAACTCACACCAATAGAGTTAAACCCATACTGCATGGAAAAAATTGCAACTGATCGGATCATGGACACACAGATCAAGAACACATGACAACAAAGTATCCAACTATATCAAGTTGTTAAAGTAGGCCAACTCCTTCACCAGGGCAAGTGGCTCACGAGGGACCAACTTTAGCAAAAGTTTCCTCATCTCATGGAGGAACTTAAAGCAATGGGGACCATTTCTTCCTAAGGGAGGAGGAATGATCTAGGTGGATATTGGTGTCCACCCACCCATTCCACTTGGACCCCCGCCATTGTTTCTTTCATTTTTTCATTTTCCTTAATCGTAGCACAGTTTACTATTTTTTGTAGTTTTTTGGGCCTTGAACTTCTGGAGCCTTTTTGAGGCCCTAAACGATGTTTTATTGAAAAATTACCGGCAAATATTTGGATGACATTCTCTATTAAAATTTCTAGTCCTCGAATAGATCTTTCTAACGAGGTAATGTGAGCTTCAAATAAAGATTGTATGCCAAAGTTACAACCTCGAGAAATTGATGTATCAATGTACCCCAACAGAACCCATAGTTTGGTGTTTCATCTCCTCGGGTTAGGTTTTTGGATGTTTAGGGTTTTCCATTGTTTCTCAATAATAAATATGCCTTCAAGCCTCATTGTAACATAGTTGAGAGGCATGTTGCCACCACATCTCTTCTCAGAGATAAGTTACCATCGCCCGAGCTAGTTTATTTCCATTCTGTATGTAAACATATTTCAATTTTTGATATTAATGAAATGAAGTTTTATTTCTACTGCATCTTTGTGTGTATGGTTATATCTATAATTTTTTGCATTCCTATTTAAATTCGGATCACCTTTGGTATTTTTTCTTATCTTGAGTGCTCTGACGCTTGGGACAATTTTTAATTACATGCCATTTTTCATAGCATGCTCTACACTGGAATGAAACATTTTCATAATCGAGCTTTTGGACCCAAACATAATTTATGTTGATATGGACTCTTATTGAAGTCCACATCGACACAAATTTTAGCATAAGTAGTTTTATAATAATTTCTTATATCTGGGTTACAGCAATAAAACTTTCCAAGAGCATTCCCAATAAAGGATAACGAGTGGAGATTCCAAAGATGAAAGGGTAGGTTCAGAAGCCTTACCCAGACTAGAGCTATGGAGATTGATGCCATAACCAAATGAAAGGTGGGAGACCAGGGCTGCTTGAAGCGACCAGCACTACCTTAGAACCATGGCTTGGATTCGCAAATGGCCTTATTTCCCGCAATATTATAAAAAACAACAATGAAAAAACCTCTAGTCATGGGGTAAATATTCAGATCATTTGTTCACCAAAGTTTCCATGTATCAGAGATCCATTTGTGCAGATCCATCAGTCACAACCCAAATTCATTAAACCTACAAATCAAATCTTGCTCTGAAAAAAAATCCTCATAGTTAAAATCTTCCTCATCGAAAGGAACATTTACGGAAGGAATTACATGAACTATGAGAAGCCCAGATCTAGATTTCAAAATGGAACTATATGAAACCAAAGAACATCTTGTTTGTTCAGCAACCAATCCTGCAAAATAAATTGTCTACATCATCGAATCACTAAGATTCTCCATTGATAAGATTGCATCAGATATGTGTAAAGAAATCTATGTGATCTAAGCATAAATCAGTCTGTTAGGTAAAAATCCTAGTTGCCACAAGGGTTTTTAGAGCTCCTCCCATCTCCCTCAATTTATATTTTTCATGAATATAATATTTTGAAATGTTGTTTTTAATAGTCAAAATAATCAATGATACATTAATCATCCTTAAACTTTAAATATCTACTCATTTTTAAAATAAAGAGATCAATAATGTACTAATCATCTTCACAAATTTTATAGATACTTAAGAATACTTTTCACAATCTATTTGTTGAACCCTTTGTTAGGATACTTATTTTCAATACACCTTTTGAACTTAAAATTATCTTATTAGTTTCTGCCTCGCTAGGGACTATTACATTTGCCTCATGATCAATCTTCATTGACACTCGATTATTTTTCTAGATTTTCGTGCCTTTAACCAGAGTTTCTAGAAAATGATGAATATTTCTATTTTTACATAAATTCAAAAATATTTTTCTATTTACTGTTAATCTTATTTATAATTTTCTATTGCCTATGTGATCCTTCGTGTGACATAATTCGCTTGGAGGAGGGAAATCTAATTTATGTATTTTTCAATTTGTGACAAATAATTTTAAAATAAAAAAAGACTAATTGTGTAAGTGGCCATTCCTTCAGTGAGTTCTTTAATGTTGATATTGACATTTCTACTGGTATTCCCAATGACGTTACAACTGATGGGGTTCCAGGTCCCTTAAGTAAGTGAGGGAGTGGGGGGATGAACAAATATCGGGCCCTAAACCAAATTTACATAAGCAAGTAGTGCAATAGAGGAATTTGCAGGTTAGGTCAATTATGTTTGGAAGAAATTTTATGCCCCTTGCCCCACACACCCATTCTTCCACACAAGCCACCTTCACAATCGCATTGATTGATGCAAAATGACGTACCAATTAAATGATTTCTTGCACCTTAAACGATGGTGCTCATCCTATTAGTCATTATAACATTATTATTGTCATCAACTAGTGTGTAGTTTCCACCCTATTATTTACAACACTCTTATTTATGTCGCTAATGAGGATATGTTGTTAGTGGAGTTCGGGACGATGTTGTGTTCAATGCAAGATACATTGGTCACCTCTCTAAACAATAACATGTTGTTATCAATATTTTCTAACTTGGAAATGATGTTGTCACCTGTGTTAGAATCGTTGTTGTCTCAAATGCTTTATACATAGATCATCTCTTTAATTAATAACGTGTTGTTTTGAGTGTTGTCCATCTTGGAAATGATTTTATCACCTGTGTTGGAACCAATGTTTTCCTTTAGTATTGGACCGATAGCTATCTCCCTTGTTAGAAACATTGTTTATTTCACTATTCATGAATGTGTTGTTGTCATTATTATCGTTCTTTGAATTTTTTTTATTAGTTGTGTTGAAAACATTGTTGTCCTTCATGCTCGGAAAATTTATATTGATAATGTTATTAGATATGCTGTCATTATCATGAGGCTTTTTGTTGTTAGTTTCATTTATTAGAATGTTACTCTCTAAAACATTGTAAGGAAACTGCATAAGTAAACAATTGGACATGCTC
The DNA here is from genome assembly GCA_000404065.3 of Pinus taeda. Lineage (NCBI taxonomy): Eukaryota > Viridiplantae > Streptophyta > Pinopsida > Pinales > Pinaceae > Pinus > Pinus taeda. The sequence goes on along the minus strand of APFE030082214.1, from coordinate 6,384 downwards.
TCATATGCACTTTCTTTGTTTCCATTTTGGGTCCCAGAAGGAGCATAATTTTCAATTTTTTATTTCATACATATATATCCACAAGATTTTATTGTGTGGAGTGCAGAGGAAGCTTTCATTGTGCTTCCTCCACACCTCCACGCTCTGCATAATGAAAGCCTATTCACTTACATATATATATATATATTATATATATATATATATATATAATATATATATATATATATATATATATATATATATATATTGAACATAGATAAAAATTGAAATAAAAAGCAATATCCATTTACGTCATTATGTTGCATTCAATCTCGATACTCAATCTGCACTAATCGATAATTGGGCCTTACTACATCTAGATGCATCAAACAACATGCCACATTGCCACCACCAAGATCTAGAAGATTGAGCCCAAAGATCCGGAGGAGGTGGAGCGTCTCTTCCACTCATAAATGTGGGTGAAGGGTTCTCCATTTCATTTCATTGTTGACAGAGGGAGTCAAATAAACCTCATTTTAGTAGAGTTCATCAAGCGGTTGGACCTACTGACCACACCACACCCATAGCCATACACCATCAGGTGACTTCACCAAGGAAAATATCCTCGCATCAACCAGAAATGTCACCTTCCCTACAACATCAGGCCCTTCACATATGAAGTACTTTGTGATGTTGCTCCTCTTCAAGTTTGTGATGTATTATTATGCTAACTGTACTTGTGGAAGTGTCATGTTGTGTATGAGTCTAGGCCTAGCATTGTTATTGTTACATTGGGAAATAAGTTATGCAGGATACAAGAGGCACCACAACTTACTGCCATCTCTTTGATCTTTGTGAAGAAATGTAGTAATATCATTTCCTAGACCAGGAAACTGGTCCTCCTTATGAATCACCCTTAGGCCAAGAAGAAGATTGTGGCCAAATCCATAGCCTCCAGAAAGAGCTCCTTCACACGGAAGTAGCAGATGGACAAGTTCATGGAGGAGTACAGGGACGTCTTCACCTCACCCACATTGGTGCCCCTACACTTTTAGGTCAAACACTCCATCAATCTGACCCTGACCCCTTCGCTACCCAACGAATTGATCTATTGATGCTCTATTCTGGAGAATGATGAAATCAAGAGGCAGATTCAGGAGTTGTTGCAATAAGGGAACATCAGGCCAATTTCATCACTCTATGGGAGCCCGATCATGTTGGTACAAAAGAAGGACAGGGCCTGGAGACTCTGTATTGACTATCAAGCATTGAATAAGGTAATTATTCGTAATAGGTATCCAATCCCACATATTGATGACCTTCTGGACTAGCTCAAGGGGGTCAAATATTTCAGCAAGATTAACTTAAAGTTCGGTTATCACCATGTACCAATCAAACCATCCGATGTGTGTAAGGCTACCTTCAAAACTAAGGAGGGCCTTTTTGAATGGTTGGTCACGCCTTTTGGGTTGACAAATGCCCCCACAACCATCATGAGGTTGATGGACGACATCTTGCGACCCTTCATCAACTCATTCGTGGTAATGTATTTGGTCAACATCTTGATCTTCAACCAGAGTTGGGAAGAGCATCTTCACCATATTCGTTATTTCCTCCAAACCCTACGTCAACAAAAATTGTGTGCCAATTTGGAGAAATGCACTTTTTGTATGACCCAGGTTAAATATATGGGATACATAATTGATGAGTAGGGTATGCATGTGGACCCAACGAAGATACAAGTTATTTGGGATTGGCCAGCCTCAACCACTGTAACAAAGCTCCGCATATTTTTAGGTCTTGCCAATTTCTATCGTAGGTTTGTGTTGGGTTTCTCTCATATCACATGGCCTTTGAGTCAAGTCACCAAGGGCGGAGTGAAAGAAAAGCTATTTTGGTTTGAATCCCAACAAAAGGCATTTTCCAAGTTAAAGCATCGCCTCTACTTTGCATTAGTGATCACATTACTATATCTGCAACAACCATTTGAGATTGAGATAGATGCCTCTGATTATGTTATTTGTGAAGTTCTTACCCCGCAGGGGCATCAAGTGGCCTATCACAGTGAGACACTTTCAAACACAGTCCAAAAGTATCCCACCTATGACAAAGAGACGTATTACATTGTGCAAGCCTGCCAACAATGCAAGTAATACATTATGGCGACGGAAATGGTCATCCACAAAGACCACTGACCCCTACAATTCATACAGACACAAGGAAAGTTATAGAATGATCGCCATGATAAATGGTCCACATACCTACAAGAGTTCCATTTGAACATTAAGTACAAGAAAGGCAACACCAAAAATGTTGCAAACTGCCTCAGCTGACCATTAGCCATGACGCTAACCACTGTGCTCAACTCTTATGCACACAAGACTTTGGAATGGCCACATATTTATAGGAGTGATCCAAAATTTGGCACCACATACCAAATGCTCCTGGGAGGTAAGCATGTTCCAAACTTTAACCTCTAGGACACACTATTATGTTGCCTGGGACACTTGTGTGTACCTTGAAGTGAGCATACCGAGATGATTTAGGAGGTGCACTACAGTTGAGTCGCTGGACATTTTCAGGTAGAAATGATAGTGGAAGTACTGTAGAAGTATTTTTATTGGCCAAACCTTCGATCAGATGTTGGGAAGTACATCAAATCTTGTACTTCCTGCGTCATTCCCAAACCTACAATCAAGAAGCAAGGCGTGTATACTCCTATACGTATTCATATCCAACCCTGGGAATCCATCTCCATGGATTACATGTTGGGCTTTCCTTCTACCAGTCATGGAAATGACTTTATTTTCATAGTCATCAACAAATTCCCTAAGATGGCCATTCGGGTGACCTGCAAGAAGAGTATCTCAGTAAAATCCACTTCCAAACTCTTCTTTGAACAAGTATCGGTAAGCTTTTGGATCCTACAATCCATTATCTTAGATCAAGATAGCCAATTCCTAAGAGCATTCTGGTTGTTGTTGGATACCAAGTTCACTAATTCCATGGCCTTTCACCCTCAAACTGATGGCCAAATTGAGGTCATCAATAGGATGAATCACAATAGTGCACATCTTGTGCATGTACAAGTTGAAGCACCCACACAAATGGGATGATATCCTCCCCTATGTCCAACACAACTATAACAAGTCTCTCCACAACTCAACTGGCCACAACCCCTTTTTGATGGGATTGGGATTCCAACCACTATGTCCCATTGATGTTTCCATACCATTTTCATCTACTAAACTAGATTTGGCTCGTGTCAAGTCCAAAGTTGACAAGGCTATCAGCTTCAATGAGCGCATTCAATACATCTACCAGCTAGTCCATAACATATTAGACAGAGAAAATTCAAAGTACAAGTAGCATCATGATCAACATTGAGTGCCACACAAGTTTTAGGTGGGCAACAAATTTTGTTTACATTTGCAGAAGGAGAGCATCATTGGGCCCCACTGCAAGCTTCGCCTGCTCTTATATGGGCCTTACACCATCATGAAGGTTGTAGGGGACAATGATTTTGAGATCATCATTCCACCATTGCTTGGCTTCCACCTAATATTTAATGTGGACTGGTTACTATTATACTTTCCCCCATTATTGGACACATCCGACGTTGTTGAGAATTTGACACCAACAAAGCTCAATCGCAGAGTTGTATGTAATAGGACACAACTGATAGGATCATGGATACACAGATCAAGAAAACTCACTAGTAGAGGATCCATCTATATTGAGTTGTCAAAGCAAGCCAACTCCTTCACTAGGGAAAGTGGCTCACCAGGGACCAGGTTCAACAGAAATTCCCTCACTTCATGGAGACTCTACATGCAATGGGGACCATTTCCTCCTAAGGGGGGTAGACTGATCTAAGTGGATATTGGTTGCTACCCACCTATTCCACCTAGAACTCTAGCCAGTTTTATCAGTTTTCTTGATTATAGCAACATTTACTATTTTTAGTAATTTTTTGGTTCCTGAATGTTTGGAGTTATTTTGACCCCCTAAATGTTTTTTTTTTTTGAATCATGTAGTACTTGGACATATCTTTCTAATGAGGTATCATACACACCAAACAGAGATCATGTGACCAAGTTATGACTTCGAGAAGTTTGTTGCCCAACTAACCCTAATGGGGTCCACAAACCCTTGGTGTTTGATCTACTAGGGTTAGGTTTTTGGTTGTTTAGATTTTCCCTTTGTTGTTCAGTAATAAAAAAGCCCTTGAGCCTCATTGTAACATAGTTTAGAGGCATGTAGCCGCCACATCTCTTCTCAGAGATAAGCTACCACCGCCCTAGCTAGTTTAATCCCATTTTGTATGTAAGTATATTTCAGTTCTCTGATAATAATGAAATGAAGTTATATTTATGTTGCATCTCTGTGTTTATGCTTATATGTGTGTTCTGTTGCGTTCCTGCATAAATACGGATCATGAAGTGGCTTCGCACTGCACACAATGAAAGTCACCTCTGCACAACATTCACAATGTGGTTTCAAATTTCCCTCATAATATAAATTGTAATTGTTTTCATGTTTAAGCTTTTGTATATTATCATAGTGGTGATTCCAACATGTCGAAACCTGCAAGTACATCGAAATGTCATGAATTGCAGGAAATAGCACTCGATCATAAGTTTCACGCATACAAGAAACATCTATACAATTTTCACACTCGGATTACAAGAGATCAACCCTGCATTTCAGCTATCATTAAAATTCTTGTATCATCAAAATATATACGGAGGTGGCTTTTATTGTGCAGAGTACGAAGCCACCACTACACAATGAAAACCACTTTCGTACTCCGCACAATGATCCCAAACCTGAGAATATGCCTAAGCATTCATGTTCAATCTCTAATGTCGGTGTTCTTCTACTATCAGTTTTTTCTCCTTAGCCTTGAGAATTTCAAACACGTCCGACAGTCAACAGACATTCAACAACTTTCATTTTTCAGAAACATTTAACCTTGCAACTCGGAAAGAATTAAGTATTTTCGTAGCAAATGTTTAAGACAACTAAAATAAAATAATTAAAAAATAAATATCAACCACGGATAGGCTGTCTGTCATTTCGATAATTTTTCCATTTGTAAGGTCTATACAAAACTATAGAACTTCATAACGCTAATCTATCTCCGTAACTAATATACACATAATCATTTTTTCACCCATAATTTCTTTGTTATCCAATGCCAAGCCATATATTAGCTAATAAAATTTGCAATGCAATGTAAAACCTTATACATGTTCATTAATTATAAATATAAACAATCTTGCAACTTATTGGGCAGTATTACAACTTAGTGGATGGGAAAGGTTCGAGTGACAAAAGCACTTCCACATTCTTGCATTGTAAAAAGTGCTTCAATATCAAATGCAAAGTAGACTATTGAAAAAGCCACCTCAGAAGGTGTCAGGCATCGAATGAGTCAGTCATTCAAAGTTGGAAGTGCGAAGGTGCAGGAATGCGAGAGGTGCATTAGGTTGAAGTATAATATAATAATAATAATGCATAGAAAAGATCATCAAAAGATGATTAAATTAAAATCTAAAAGATCATCAAAAGATGGTTGTGGCATAGAAAAATAGAAACAATAGTTGACTCTGAGTTGGCGAGGTCGACTTTTTAAGTTATTCATATATAAACCTAATGAGGGTCTCATGTTTGTCACCTCTGAATTCCACGCATTCAACAAGTTTCATTTTTCAGAAACCTTTTCCCTTGCAACTTGGGCAGAATTAAGTATTTTTGTGGCAAATGTTTAATACAATTAAAATAAAATAATTAAAAAAAAATCAACCATGGATATGCTCTTTTTCATTTTGATAATGTTCCCATTTATAAGTTCTATACAAGACTACAAAACTTCATAACCCTAATCTATTTGCATAACTAATGTACACATAATCATTTTTTCACTCAAAATTCCTTTGCCGTGCCATGCCAAGTCAGATATTAGTTAATCAAATTTTCCATGCAATGGAAAAATTGATATATGTTGATTAATAAACGAGATCAAGAAACGTCCAACCAACCCCAGGTAAGTCGTCAGGCAGGTTAGTTTTTCCCTCCCTTTCCCTTTTCATTCTCAGGTTTTGATTCTTATTAGACATTAATGTAGGTTTTAATATAGTTTAGATTTTAATTTATAATTTATGTCATAATTTAGGTTATATTTATATTAATACTATGATATATAGATAATGGTTTAGATATTAGAATATAGACTAGGTATGTGGATTTTATTTATTAAGTTTTATAGATTTTAATATTAATTTATTCCTTAGGTTATATAATATTAAGTTTTATAGATCAAGTTTTAAATATATATTAAGTTCTATAGCCATTAGGTTTTTAAACAATAATTTTAATGTTTTATAGATTCTAAGATTTATA
>APFE030082213.1:122447-134097 GCA_000404065.3 Pinus taeda | reverse complement strand
AAAAGCAAAAGAAATAAGACTCTTTTTAGATCAAAGCAATGATTAAAGGAAAAATCAAACACATCAATGGATTCCCCAGTGGAGTCGCCAATTTGTCATGCGGAAGAGTTATTTTTGCGGACAAACCTAACCTCCCTAGGAGTCTAAGACTCTCTAGTGACAAACAAACCAAACAAGAGCAATCCTTCTCTAAACACACATTATTCTATGAGAGATCAAGTGTTTTCCGATCTTACCTTAGGCCCAACGCTTGTTGTAGCAGTCCAGCCTTGCTGATCCAGATGAGCTCCTCCTTCACTTTAAGACCTGCATACACTAACAAAGCAAACGATTACATAACACCTGAATATTTCATAAAACAAAGCATATTCATCACATAGACCAAGGAGTACATGATATAATTCATTAACAACAAATCATTGAGAAGAATGGACTTATTTGTATTAAGGAAACGAAAAAGGAACCATTACAACCTGAGCCTTGGTGTTGTGCAAGCTCCTCCCAGGGTCCAGCAAGAGATTTCCTCTACTTTGACAAGCTCACCCACTCCCAAAATGGCAACAAGGAAGGATAGTGATCTCTCCTCACAAGTCAACAATGGAAGTCCTAATTCAAGCAGCATTTACCCTTTAGAATGTTCAGCTTTCAACCTCCCTCCTCTGGCCCAATGCCTATATTTATAGTATTCTAGAGGAGGTTATTCAGTTCCAACATCAATGGGATACTCCCTCTTTTGGATGGGGTAGCTCCTCTCTTGATGGGATAAGCTCCTCTATCATAGGGATGCATGAACCATCTGGAAGCGCTCAATACACGTCAAACACTCTTCTAGAAGGCTCTAGAAGTGACCACAAGTAACTTTTTTAAGATGAAACTCGCGCCTTTTGACCTTTACAGGGGTACGCACCCATCCTTTGGCTTACAGAGGGTACAAGTACGCAGGTACAATGAGTTTGGGATGCGTACACGCAGGCAAGGTAGAGAGAACCTGCGTACCCAGAGATAAACATGTTTTTAAGTGACTTTCTCTCTTTTTGAAGTTTGACATGAAGAGAAGAGGTATGAGGCTTGACAAGGAGGATAATATGACTAGTGATGGAGCCATATTAACTGCAGATAGTCATGGTGACAAATTTCAGTGTAACAGGGGAAGTAGAAGACAGTGGCAACAGTGCATGACCTTGGACCAGATTCTGGCAATGAGACATTGATCACATCCGTGGGTGCAAGACGTACTCTTTATATTAATGATAGTTTTGATTTGGTTGCAAACATTATTTATTCGGATGAGCCTATGAGTCATGAGTGAAAGAGATTTGAGTTGTTCCAAATTAGAGTTTTCATAAAACATACAAAGGTGGAAGCTTTGTTTGACTCAGGTTCCCAAGCAAACTTAAGCTCCGAGTCCTTACTGAAAAGGCTAGGCCTTCAAACTAAACCTCATCTGAGTCCATACTCGCTTGGTTGGGTAAGCGATCAAGCAAAATTACAAGTCACCAAGCAGTGTAGGGAAAAATTTGTAATTTATTCTAAATTAATTGATGAGGTAGAGTTAGATGTATTACCTTTGGACATATTTGGAATCATCTTGAGAAGCCCATATTTGTATGACACAAAGGTCATTTTATTTCACCATAAAAATAGATACCACTTCACAAAGGATGGGGTAGAATATATAATCAGAGCTCATCGTGCAAAAGTTAGTGTTAGCCTTGTTCGTGTAGGACAAATTAAAAGGTTGGTTAATTCCAATAAAGGGGGTATTCTCATGGTAGTGAGGATGAAAGCGGCCGAGATGGCTGACACTTTCAGAGGTTTTGATCCCGATCATAAGAAGGAATCATTTGAAATTGTTTCTGACTATGATGAATTGTTTCAGGAAGTGATAGGATTCCCCCACTAAATGGGAAATCCAACATGAGCTCCATTTGCAATAGGATTCCCCTTTACCAAATGTTGGCATGTACAGGATGGCTACTATCGATATGGAGGAGATCAAGAAATAGGTGAAGGAATTGTTAAATCAGGGAGTCATCAGACTGAGTTCTTCTCCTTGCAATTCACCAATCATGTTGGAGCCCAAGAAATATGGCACATGGAGGATGTGCACGGATTACAGGGCACTGAACAACATCACAGTGAAGGATCAATACATTATCCCTTACATTGATGAATTTTTAAATCCATTAAGAAATGTTGTTTATTTTTCCAAGAAGGATTTGCGTAGTGGTTACCATGAGATGAGAATTATATAGAAGGATGTCTAGAAAACTGTGTTCAAAACCAAGCAAGTATTTTTCGCTATGTAATGCTCCAACCATGTTCATGAGGGTAATGAATGATTTATTTTGACCATTTCTTGATCACATTGTTCTTTTGTATCTTGATGATATTATTGTGTAGAGTAAGACATGGGAGGAACATATGTGTCACATAAATAAAGTGCTTGATGTTTTGAAGAAAGAGAAATTATATTTGAAACAATCAAAGTTTGAGTTTGGAAATACTTAAATGATTTATTTAGGCTATATTTTCGGTAATGGGAAATGAAGGATAGATCCCTCTAAAGTGGAGGTGATAATCAAGTCGACTAAACCCACAAGTGTCATAGAAGTTCGAAGTATTCTGGGCATGATGCAATATTGGAGAAGGTTCATAGTGAACTTCTCCATTATCACATCCCCCTTGCATGACATGACTAGTGTGAAGTAGGCCTTTCAGTGGGGAAGAAAACAACAGAAATCCTTCGACACACTGAAAGAGAATATCAACATGACATCGGTGCTTTCCATACAAGACCTTCAACAACCTTTCAAAATTGAAACACATGTGAGTGGATATTCCATGGGTGTTTTATTGATGTAGCAATGAAAGCCTATTGTTACAATTAAGAGAATTTATCCCAGGATGTTGTGAATTCTTCTATGTATGACCACAAGTTGTATGCCTTGGTCCAGAGTGTAAAGAAGTGGAAAGACTATCTGAGCTGTAAGGAGACCATAATTCAAACAGATCATCAACCCCTATAATATCTTCAGTCATAGACCAAACTTCAGCAAGCCCATCACTTTAGATGGATGGGATTCCTCCAACAGTATCATTTGGTAATAAAATATAAGAAGGGTGCCAACAATAAAGTAGCAGATTTTCTTTCTCAACCTCCTATTTTTTCATCTGTAGTTTTGAAAAACATTTCTTTGTCATTAGAAATTTATACTGAACAGTATGTTAGCAATAATGATTTTGAAGAAATCTATGCAAAACTGACTCTTGGATCATAGGTGGAGAATTATTACTTGCAAGGAAATATATTTTACTACCTTGGAAAAATGTGTATACCAAGTGATGAGAGGGTTAAAGTAATCCGAGACGCTCATACCTCTCTCATGTCTGGTGATTTTAGCATCGAGAAAAATTTATGTCGTTTGCAAAGGTTTTGTTTTTGTCCTCATATGAAAAGCATTGTGACTCACTTTGTAAAGGGTTGCGTGTTCTGTTATGTTTCGAAGCCCTTTATTAGAAAACTTGGGCTCTACACAACTCCATATTCTGAGTCAACCATGGGAAAGTGTCTCCATGGACATTGTAGGATGTTTACCTATGTCTAGGAAAGGTCACGACTATTTGTATGTAGTTGTGGATAGGTTTTGTAAAATGTGTATTTTAATACCTTATAAAAACAAGGTCACTTTTGAGGAGACATATTTTCTTTTATTTCAACATGTTTGGGTCCATTTTGGGTTGCCCACATCTATTGTGTCAGATCAAGACTTCCGCTTTCTTGGGGAGTTTTGGACCAGCTTGTGGAGAATGATAGACACCAAGCTAAAAAGAAGTACAACATTTCAGACATAGACCGATGGAAGAAAATAGGTTTTCAACTCTACCGTGGTACACTTGTTGCAAGAATATTGTGGGAATCATCCCAAGTTGTGGGATGAACAAATTCCTTTATGAAACATGCATACAATTGAACAACACATTCATCATCTACACAAAGCTCACCATTTGAGACATGTTTTGGCTATCTACCCAGAGATTGCTTGGACATTGTCTTTGGGAAAGAGTAGGATGGAAATGGATGAGATGATAGGGAAAAAGCATGGAATTTCATTCAGCGGATACAGGTAATTCATCAGGTAGTGCAAGAGGAGTTGAACAAGAGTCAAGCTTTGTATAAAGCTTGACATGATAAGCACTGAGTTCACCATTAGTTTCAAGTTCGGGACAAGGTATGGCTCCATATCAAGAAATATAGGATGAAGGGAGAAGGGAAGAAATTGAGACCCATTAGATATGGTCCCTTCACCATATTGGAAAATATTGGAGATAATGTTTTTCATTGTGACTTTCCTACTTATATGTAAATGTACTCCATCGTAAATTTGGAAAACCTAAAGCTTTATGAACCTCCATTGATTATGGATATTGAGGAGGTTGCATAGATTACTAAAGTGGATGATTTTTCCCCTGAGTATCTAGATTAGTTTCCAAAAGATATCATACTCAACTCGACGACCAGAACTTCACAACGGGGAGATGTGTAGTAAATCTACGTTGCCTTCAAGGGAATGCATTTGAGAAAAGATCAATGGATGGAGAAGGAAAAAGTGAGGGAGAAATTTTCTCACTTACCAATTGACTGAAAAGTATTTTGGTGGTCCAAAAGCTCTTAGTGGGTAGGATTGATCCAGTTGGATCTTCAAAAAAGTACCAGTGGCATGACAAAAGGCTCGAAACTCAAAGTTATATAATATAGATAAGCTTAACATCAGATTGAAGTGCTCGTTAAAGTTTTGGCTTGTTTTTTCCAGGTAGCATGGATAATAGGACAAGGCATAGTTTTAGCGCTTAAGGAAGAATTGGCCCATGGCGTTCATGGATGTGATCACGATATCGCATATCGTAGGGCGAAGGAGTTATGAATCGGCCCATACGAGACTGAGTTGTGATGTGATATACATCGCATATCACAATCAAGCGCTCATGCTTACAATATGGTTCAGGGGAAAGGTGATGATTGCGATTTCGTGGTGGGCGTCAATTGCGATACTGAAATAAGGGACCTAGACCTAAAATATGATACAACGTGATTAATCAACCCAACGAGTCCAGAGGTGTTGTAGAGTGCTAACCATTACGCCAAGGGTTTCACAACAATTGTTATAATGTGATGAGAGTGTTGGACATGAAGAGAGTATTCTATATGGTGAATCTTCATGTCAAGTCCATAGTTATCACAGGATGTTGTGTCTCAGCATTGGACTATCCGTCGATAAGCTAGAACCACCGATGAAACCGGTGCTGAGAGTCATGCATTGTTGAAATGGGTTGTTGCACAATGGCTTAATAATGCAGAAGGGTCGTTGTGGTGAATCCTTCAAGTGCACTCCCGCGTGCTAACCTTGGGTATTATGTTGAAACTTCCCCAATTTTAAGGGATGACGGCATGATCTTATATATATGACTGTTGTTTCGAAGAGAGGGGGGAAGACTAAACGAATATACAAATTTAAATGCATAAAATAGACCATGACCCTCGTAGCATGGAGGTTTCAAGAATATTGGAGAAGGCCCCATTATCCAAATTGAGAGCTTGGATAGGAATTGTTGCACTATTTTTCATGAGGAGTTCGGTGGTTCGGTATGTTTTCAAAGTTGGACTCTCCATTCTTTACCTATCTATTATCTTGGAGGTATAAGGGTTGTAATTTCTTCTAGTTGTATTGTTATCTATTTTATGCCACTAATAAAAAGAAGGCCTCCCCACTATTAAGAAGGGTCCAGAGATGTAGTCCAAACTCGACGAACTCCATAACCAAATCATTGTGTCATTGTTTTTTTTGTTCTTGTGATCATTTCCTCATCGTTATGTGCTTTTTTAAATTTTCATTGTTATTTTAAATATGTCATATGTAATTTCAATGCATATGTAAGTAAAAGGTCTTGGATCACTCTAACACCTACATCCATATTAGTTTCTCATGTAGAAAGAGCTTAGAGGAATCACATATTTTGTACCCACCCAACCAAGATAGGCACACAAATCATAAACTTTTCACTAACTAGGAAACCAATACAAAACTCTTATTTCCTTGGAAACATCTAAGAGTAGAAAATATGCAAATATATAAAAAACTGGGAAAGAAGGAAACATCTAAGAGTAGAAAAGATGGAAACATATAAAATAATTCAAACAAGGAAACATCTCAATGTATTTCCTTATCTAATAACATGTTTACTTTTCATGGAATATCTTTTGTAATTACAAAATAAAAAATAAGCAGAATGTTTGCATTGTTTATAAAATGCTCATCTTTCCCTCATAATAAATGATGATATTTCCAGAGAGTTGTTTTGTTATTCTCTTTTCTTTGTTATGTGATTATTTGAATCATCTTCTCAAAAGTGTAGGTAGATCAATTGGTATCAAAGCATAATATCTTGGAAGAAATCCACCTGTTCAAAGAATTTTTTTTAGGCTCATAGATTTGTGCATTGTTTATAAAATGTTCATCTTTCCCTCATAATAAATGATGATATTTCCATAGAGTTGTTTTGTTATTCTCTTTTCTTTGTTATGTGATTATTTGAATCTTTTCTAAAAAGTGTAGGTAGATCAATTGGTATCAGAGCATAATATCTTGGAAGAAATCCACCTCTTCAAAAAAATTATTTTTAGGCTCATAGATTTCAATCCATTCGGTGGATGAAAATCATGCCTCCCCACAACCCTCAACTGCGGATTCTCCAATCCATGACATAGCCATCGTTCTTCAAGAGCTAATTACGTTGAAGCAACGATGCCCTCCAATGAAATTGCAGGTCGATAGTGATTTGCAATAACATTTTGTAGTGTATATGACGTTAAGGGTTTATCCTCTTCTTTTTTATATAGGCATATGAAACCCTTCACCGAAATTTCATTGCAGATAAAGAAACACCTTCGTGTCAACCTTGTTGTGTCATTGCATAATTCCTAGGTTAGTCACTTTCCTTGTTGGAGTTCAAGCATTGTTGAAATATTTGAGTGGTGATGCTCTTGTACTCCTAGGGCACCCCTATCACTGTGGTAATCCCAGAGTGACTTGGATTTTGTTAATTACACAATACTTTTACTGTGGTTTTCCAGGATGGGCTCATGGAGGTTACTCTTTGTTATGGCACCGCCTCTGTATAATTACGCCGTAAGGCGTTTCCCTATGAAATGAATTGCCCCAGCCACCCCGGTGTCCTATTGTTGACCGTAGATTTGTGGTGTTAGACGATTGAATGAATTATAATCGTTGATCCAAAACTGAATGAGGAAGTGGGACGGACGCACAGTGATATTCCTCGCAGAGTGACAGCTTGCAGTGAAAGAGACGGTGACGGGGCACTCACAGAGTCAGAACCGATCAAAATACCACTGCGGCCAAAGCTTGTGCTGAAGCTCTTCCCATAGAATACGCGGGCAACGCTGTGGTACTAGGGTATGCGAGAGCAAAGGTGAAAGAGCTCTGGGACGAGCCGTTCTCAATAAATCCAATTCCAGAGCTTTCGAAGTCCACCAGGCGGTTTCGCAGGTAAGTTAACTTGTTATTGTCTGTGTTAAACTCTATATGTTATATTTTATCAGTGCTGGTGATATTTGTTGTTTGCATTGATGCTGATATTTATCCTACTCTCTTTGCTATCTTCAACCATTCTCCAGAATACAATGAGTCCGAACCTGGAGTTGAGATTCTGGACATATTTCTGAGTGGGGTATGTATCTTTTTCATTGTATGATTGTGGAGTTACAACTGTACCTATCCCAATATTTGTTGCCCTCTCAAGGAGGTGTTTAGTGATTGGCTTGAATTTTGTTTTGCAGAGCGGTTGTGGCGATTCATTAAACTTTGGATGTTCACCACCATATTTTAATGGATCTCCTCCCAGTCGAGCGGAAAACCCCCTTGTGCATGATAGCAATTTCATTCATCAAAGAGTTCAGGCCTCACCCTCCACTCTTTCAAAGCCCAAATCATTGGGCAGATCTTCGCTCGGGTCTGATGCGGCTGTCCGAGTTGAGGGTTTTGATTGTTCTGGGAGGGATACAAGATGCAGTGTCCCTGCACTGGCTTGACTCGTGGACATTTACACTGACGATTGACTAAATTGTGGAGCAAGTACTGCCAGAGAGATTTTATGTATAAAATTAGTTATGATACCTTTAAAAATCACATACTGTAAATTTTGTAATCATATGAGTGTGGATTTCCAACACGGCAGGGGTGTAAATGTTGAAAAGTTCATTTAATTGCGGATATTATTATTATTATTCATCTATGTGCACTTATTGAGAAAGCATTTGTAGTCCTCATTGAGGATTGTTTTCTCCGAGGCTATTGTATCCAGAGACGAAGTCTTTCCTATAATTTCTTGATTAGATTTTGTCGGAGCATGGAAGATATGCCAGGTGCTTATGCATCCCCATTACTTGTAAGTTGTACAGATTCCTGAGTCATGTAATTGGATGTAATTTTAAACGTTTTAGTTGTATTTTAGCAGCTGTCTTGTAAGATGTTATAGAAAAGCCTGAGGAATAAAGAATTAGCATTTTTGGATTTGTATCTAATGTTCTGTATATCTTCATATTGTGCAGTTTTAATTTTGCAAAATCAGTTTCAGATGAGCATGTGTTGGTTTGGTATGCATAATAGTCTTCTAGATTTCTACCGTGTAATTGTTTTTAAACATGTTCGTTTTTCAATTAAACAGGAATATATATTTGTGATCATTATTTTGCTTTATGCCCCCCTAAAACCCTTAGGCTTTAATAGAAACTACTGTGTTTACAAAACGTGATTATATCCCTCATGTCTCCTGATTACAAACTTAATTAGATAAGTGAAGCAAATTTATTAGTAGGATGATAACTTAGAAAAAAGATAAATGAAGTAAAACAAGACGTGGCGGGATTTGAAGAGAGGATTTGTAAGAGGGTATCTGAAATGCATTTTAATAATGTAAATGGGTATTTGTATTTTGATTATGTGAGATTGGAAGAAGATATAAATGATATAAATAAAATATTTGAATTTCTTTAATTTTATTTTATCATGATTATGGGATTGGGATATATCTTTAAGCCGTAAGGCGTTTCCCTTTGAAATGAATTTCCCCAGCCGCCGCCGTGTCCTATTGTTGACCATAGATTTGTGGTGTTAGACGATTGAATGAATTGTGATTGTTGATCCAAAACTGAATGAGGAAGCGGGACAGACGCAAAGTGATATTCCTCGCGGAGTGACAGCTTCCAGTGAAAGAGACGACGACGGGTCACTCACAGAGTCAGAACCAATCAAAATACCACCGCGGCCAAAGCTTGTGCTGAAGCTCTTTCCCGTTTCTATAGAAATGTTGAATCGCCTCAAAGAAAAAGCAATGGAGGATGGCAAGATCAAGAAGTGCACCAGTTTCGAAGTGGTGACCCCGCACGTGTGGAGGGAAAGAAGTCTGGCATTGGAAATGCAGAATGATGAGATTTCCACGGTGTTGTTTTCGGTGGAATTCAGGGCCAGAATGGAGCCCCCTCTTCCCAGAGAATACGCGGGCAACGCTGTGGTACCAGGGTATGTGAGAGCAAAGGTGAAAGAGCTCCACGACGTGCCGTTCTCGACCTTGGTGCACAAGGTCTAGCAAGGCTTGTCCAGAATAGGCAACGATTATGTTAGGTCCGTGATAGATTGGCTGCAAGTCCACAAAGGGATACCATGTGCGGTGAACAACTTTTCTGTGGTTGCATGGTGGAGGTTGGGGTTAGAGGATGCAGAATATCCGTGGGGAAATCCTCTCCATCTGAGCCCTGTGATGGGCCTGAGCCACTGTTTGGAACTGGTCATGTTGCTCCCCAACCCAAACCAGCAGTGTGGTGCAGGTGGCCGTTTCAACGTTGCCATTACTCTCCAACCTTTTCAATTCCCACGCTTCCACCAGCTGTTCCAACTTACAAAGTAACATCCCATCCATCCATTTATCCAACGATTGACATTTGTGTTTACACTAAGTATTAGCTGCGTTCTTCTTCTTCGTATTTGATGTGTAGCATTCCTGCAAATTTGACTTGTACTCGGTAATTTTTATTCAAATAGTAGAACCATATTTTTATCTGGTTACTTTTTTTTTCATATTCTGAACAAGGTTGGTTGGATAATTTTAAGGTTAAAATGTTAGATTATCTGAATCCAAACTTTCTTGGGTGTGTTGAGAATGCTTTGGGCATGCGAGAATGGCTGGAATCTAATGGTCACCAGTAGAACTGAGTTCCCTCTACGAACCTGAATTTTGTTTTTGCATTCCTAGAAGTATTAGCCTGCTCGCATACCCCACCCTGCCAATACCAAAATCCAAACAGGATTTAGTTTTCAATTTATGTTTTTCAAGCAAGTTTTATCCGAGTATCTTTTCTCAGCTTCCTCTGTTCAGGTAAGACGCTACATCACATCCTGTGATTTTATGCTCCGTAATTTCCTTTCTTTTAATGGTTTGTTTGCAGCGTTCAAACACTTGATTTAGACTTTCTGTTTTTAACATCTATTGAATGGTTTTTAAATAGATTTTAATGATCTTTACTTATCTCTTAATGATCAGATTCCTTTTTCAATGCAGTGGCTATTGACGGTTTTGACTTTGGCTTTGGTTTTTCATATCAGATACTATATCAGGTATTCTAGTGATCTCAGACCTTCAAGATTCAAGGTTTCTAGTTTGACACGCGCATTTCTGTTGAGAAAATTAAGATGTCCAAGATATGAAAGATCTGTCAATGTGTGTTGAGAATGCTTTGGGCATACGAGAATGGCTAGAATCTAATGGTCACCACTAGAACTGAGTTCCCTCTGCGAACCTGAATTTTGTTTTTTCATTCCTAGAAGCATTAGCCTGCTCACATAACCCACCCTGCCAATACCAAAATCCAAACAGGATTTAGTTTTTCATTTATGTTTCTCAGGCCAAGTTTTATCCGAGCCTCTTTTCTCAACTTCCTCTGTTCAGGTAAGAGGTTACATCACATCCTGTGATTTTATGCTCTGTAATTTCCTTTCTTTTAATGGTTTGTTTGCAGCGTTCAAACACTTGATTTAGACTTTCTGTTTTTAACCTCTTTTGGATGGTTTTTAAATATATTTTAATGATCTTTACTTATCTCTTAATGATCTGATTCCTTTTTCAATGCACTGGCTATTGACGGTTTTGACATTGCTTGAGTCCTCCAACATTATCGGATCCAGTCATATTGTTAGATTACTGCAGTCTCTCATCATTTTTCAATATTTCTGTTTCTTGATCATATATCTTTATATTTCTGATTGTGGTGCACAGCATTCCCCTGGAGGGAGTATTCATGGAAGGAAGCTTACCCCCGACTTCCTACAATGTTGTCCTTCCAGACTAGAACTACTGTGGGGAGATAAAAGTTGGCCTCACATTCACTATTAAGGTAGATTCTATATATGCAGAGGCTCTTTATATCAGAAACATTTTTTTGAATGATAATAGGATGAATTCATATTAGCTCTGGATATTGACCAATCACTGTAAATTTCATTTTCAAATTTTGTTTTACAGATGTAAGAAGATAATTTCAATAAAAGGTTTAAACTTATTCCTTCTAGATCTTTTAAAG
>APFE030082213.1:103766-122437 GCA_000404065.3 Pinus taeda | reverse complement strand
GATAATTTCAATAAAAAGTTTAAACTTATTCCTTCTAGATCTTTTAAAGTTAAATATCTTTTTAGAATTTAATGGATTTAAGGATATAAAGGATCTATGGATATAAAGGATGTATTGTAGATTTTGAGAATATTCAAGATATATGAATAATAGAATTTGAAAATCTTAGGGAGCAATACTTTTCTAGAATTTCATGAATCCATGAATATGGTAGGTTTTGAGTATATTCAAGATCCATGAATATTGTAGAATATGAGAATCTTAGAGAGATTAGAAATAAGATTAAGGTGAAATAGGTCAAACGAATTGACTAGGCACATTCTATCGTATTCTCAAATTCTAAAATATTCCCAGAATTTATTATCAAATTAATTTCGATTCCATAACCTTAACATGTAATTGTGTTTTTTCATATAAATTCCCATCAAATTACTTCAATCCTATGAACTTAAATATGTTTTTTCATATTATGGTGATTGGAAATTGCAGGAAGAAGAAGATTGCTGTGAGGAAGCAGCAACATATGAGGTCGGAGGGTGGAAAGAAAGCTCCCACTGACCATTCCTTTCAATTTTTATGTTCAGTAGGTCACATGACATAGAAAACCTTCAAAGAAATCGAATGTACTGTCGCATCAAACGCAAGAAATTCTGAAATAGTGTTTATTGGGAGTATATCATTCTGAAATAATGTTTATTGGGAATATATCTACATCTTTCCTCGCCTATGGCTCTCTTTTAGTGTCGCATCTAACACATAAATTCTGAAATAGTGTATCCACATCGTTCCTGGACTATGACTCTTTTTGTGTGGTTTGATGTTTATCTTTTCTACCAATCATTGAAACTCTTCATGGAAACGTGGTGATTTCTCTTGTGATTTCTTAGAGACTATACAAAATGGATTTCCGCACTTTATGCCTTACGGCGTTTTCTTTGCAACATCTGGTGCAAATGCTAGTTACATATAATTTATAACATTTTTTGGTCTATAGTCAAAATTATTTTTATTTTGTTGATAAATGGGATTCTAGAAGCCCAATAACATTATGAATAAATAACTTAAATAGTAATAATATTGTTTTTTATATTATATTATGAAATTTCATAATTCAAGAAGGGAGACCGGAAACGAATTCCAAATTCCAACCTCGAGGCAGTTAAGGACAATTAAAACAATTACACCTTTCTTCCTGAAGATAAAAGGAAATATCAGTGGAAGAAAATAGGTTCAATCTGTATTAGAAAAGGAAATTGAAGAAAAGTAATGGAAGGAGTATCCAGAGCTAGACTTGATCCAGTGGATTGCCCTGTTACAAAAAGGATTCAGAAACTAGAAGATTGGACTGTAGTCATGAGGTCTGTCGCTTGATTCCAGCATCAATATGAACTCTTGCTTGTTATTCTAGAGTGAAAGCTCAGGGTTAGAAGAGGACATTATTTCCTTTCTTACAGTGGGGAGGAGAAAGTCTCACCCTGTTGAATTCAAGGAAATTTCATAGAACAGATAAGCATTTATGCTTTATCTTTAATCTGTAGTCTTTGCATGAAAGAATACTTATTAAATTTCCAAGTCGAAGTTGTATCAATAAAATCTATAACATGTGCCTGTTAATGTTCATAAGCTGAAATGATTTGGCATATACTTAGGGTTTATGTTTATAACATGTTGTTGCAGTTTGTTAGGAAGCAAGTTTAGCATTTATGTAAACTAGGCAATTAAAATTGGAGGAAAGAAACACAGAAGGGAAAATTGTTAAAACCTTGACCCAATTAGAACCATGATTGGAAAAACGGTTTAACCTTGAAATATAGAAAATGTAACCCAGAAAATAGTAGAGCAAGGAAATAGAACAAGAGAAATGCTTGTAAGTTTGTAATGGGGTTGCATAGTAAATAATTTTGTGAAGGAAAACAAACATTAGGAATGCAATGTTAAAGAAACTGAGATGTTATTAAGTTATAGTGAAACTCAGAGTGAGTTCTGAATACACACGACCATAGTCAAGGGTTAGGATTGAGCCGCCGCCTTGGCAACAACTCAATCCAGTCCCCTACCCGACTATGCGTATTTGGAGACCTGAGAGTTCATACACACTACAAGTATTCAAGAGATTTAAAACTTAAATGCTAACTGGGTATTAACTGGAGCCAACAAGAAAGCTATAAATGATAAAACTAAAACTGGAATTGTTTAAAAGAACCTCGTTATGTATCAGATCATTTAAGAACCTGCATGCAACATAAATAAACCTAAAGGTTGCACACTACATTTTAAGTGGGGCAAATAAACCATGATAAACATAAATAAACCTAAAGGTTGCACACTACATTTTAAGTGGGGCAAATAAACCATGATAATCAACAACCAATGCTCAACACATATGCTACATTAATAGAGAGAGCGAGGCTCTTGGTATAAGCATCATAGCCCAGGATAAAGCCCACTCAAAGAAAACTATAACATCATAATCTGAACGAATATATGAATCAACTAAAAAGGAGCTTGAAGACCATATCCACAGGACTGTGTAAGAATGGAACTACACACAGTAATTACTTTGGAATGAATAAAGCGGGAACCTCATACATAAGAGTCAAATTAAGTATCGGTCCAAAAGCTCGAAAACTGGGTGACATATATATATATATATATATATATATAAAGAAACTCTGTCGCAGAAACTCTACATTCATTCAGAAGCAAGAAGACTTAATTTAAACAAAGCAACCATTTATATAACTAATTCTTTCCATATCAGAAGTAATACCCTAAGAAAATACGTAGTCTAGCCTACATGCTGAAAAGCTGCAAGATATAGTTAACACCTAGAGAAAATAGGATATCGTAGCCTGGGAAATGTCAACCGAGATCTCGGTGAAAAGACTCCTGCAATTAGAAACCATGCCAACGGTAAAACTTTATTTAAATTTAGAGGTTAAAACCATGACAGCAATATAATATGGCATGTAGACAAAACACTAAAAAAATTACCTTGGTTTGGGTTTTCCGAAACTTGAGCCTTTGTTCCCAAATCCTGAGCTTGGGGACACTGCTTTATCGGAGCAGTGCAGTTCACCAAAGGAGGAGCACCTGCAACATGACATCCTAAGATGATTAAGAGATTATAGATTTGAAAGAACTAGATTGAACTATAAACCAGAGGTAACAAGGACCCTAACGGATTACCTAAGAAGTTGATCATTCAAAATCTTGCAGAGGATTAAAGGGGCGACAGAACCAAAATTATTAGCAAATCCTAATGGCGGAGAAACGAACCACGTCATGAATACTGCAAGTCGACAGAAGAATACATCCAGTAGCAGAGGAGTGAAAAACATCATGAACGGTGCAGGTAGGCAGAATAATTCATCTGATTTGCAGTGATGGGACCCTCATTTGAGGCGGCAAAAGCATTGAGCTGCAAAGCTGGGTCCGGGCAGAGAAGCGGAGGAGAAATGACCAAATGAAATTTCAAGCACCGTGACTAGAACCCTAACCAACCTCAAACGTACCCTTGTCATTGGGTTAAACTCTAAGGAATCGACGATCATCAAGCGCCCAGCTGTCCGGCGAGATGGGAGCCAGTGGTAAGGGATAATCCTTGGAGTTGTCTATAATGTGATTTTTTGGAGATTCCGGTGATGGAATCCGGCGGAAGAAATTGAGGTTAAATTTTGATTTGTTGCAGTTAAAATGGTTTTTTAACTGTATATTTGGATTCAGCACCCTGAAAAACCCTGGGACGCTTTGATTGTGCAGAAACTAGCTATCAAACTTGCGTTTCCAGATTGTGCAAAAACTAGCTATCAAACTTGCGTTTTCCAATAAATTGCTATCGGATTTTGACCTGAAAAAACTACTAGAAAAACTTTCAAAAAATCGCATTATAAACCATTGCATAAACCTTTCTCGACCCTTTGGATAAATGATCTGGGTTTAGTTAAGGCGTTGTTACTTAACCAAAAATTGCCTCATTAAATTCAACTGCAAATTTTAATGCGATAGTATGCCTCTCGGTACCATAAACATTTATTACTATTTAATTCGAATGCAAAATGATTGACATGTAAGGTGACCTTGCGTAGGGGTTAGTGTAATTAATTTAAAAGGGGTTATCACATTTTTTTTCTATTTTCTTTATTGTATTTTACATAGTTATGAATATAGAGGGAAAGTTAGGTTACATATTACAAGTGGTATTAAAGCCATAAATATAAATTTTGTAGCCTTGTAGTAAGAAGTGTTAATAACCAAGGAGCAGGAGAAAATTTTGAAATGTCTCTCGGATCGACAAAATATGAGGGATCCAAGTCCTACTATAGACAACGACTGGAGAGAGGAGACAAGGCAACAACAGAGAGGTCCTATGGAAGTAGAGGAAACTCAAATGAATAATAATGAGGCAGAATCCAGGAATACTTCTGGGGGTAGAGAACCTGAAAAGCCAAGAATTGAGTTACAAAAAATAGTTAAAAATTTTTAGTTATCAAGTATGAAATTTAAAACCTCATGGTTGGTACAATTGGCCATAGGGGAAAAATGTAGAGTAACAGACAAGGTAGATAATTGCCATGTGGAAATTACAAAGCAGCCTACAAAAGTAAATCTAAACATATTGCCTTTCGGTTCTTATGATGTATTAACTGGAATGGATTGGCTGGAAGGACACTAGTCCTTAGTGAATTGTAAAGATAAAACCACCAGTTTCCTCATCGGGGAAGGAAATAGATAGGAGATACAAGGTATCAAAAGAAATATTAAGTTGCGGTCAATCACTGCTAACGAGTTAAAGAAGTGTATCCATAAGAGTTATCAAATATACGCAGTACAAGTTGGATATACTAACTCGAAGGATAAATTCACAGCATTGGAAGAGATATTGATTGTCCAAGAGTTTATTGATGTATTTCCGGAAGACATACCCGAATTACCTCCAAAGAGAAGTATTGACTTCACCATAGAACTTATTCTTGGAGCTACCCCGATGTCCAAGGAACCCTATCATATGAGTATTCCTAAGTTAACTGAACTCAACATGCAGTTACAAGAATTACTTGATAAAGGGTACATTCGACCAAGTGTATTACCTTGGGGAGCACTTGTATTATTTGTCAAGAAGAAAGATGGAATGTTCAAACTTTGTATTGACTATAGATAATTAAACAAGTTAACCATTAAAAACAAATATCCATTACCTTGAATAGATGACTTCTTTGACCAGGTCAAAGGCGCCACCGTGTTCTTTAAAATTGATCTGCGATCGAGTTATCATCAAATCCGCATTAAAGATGAGGATGTATGTAAAACAACGTTTAGAACACGTTATGGCCACTATGAGTTTATTGTATTACTGTTTGGGTTGACTAACGCTTTGAAAACCTTTATGAGTTTGATGAATGGAATTTTCCATCCCTACTTGGATAAGTTTGTCCTAATTTTTATTGGCAATATTCTAATTTATTCTAAGAATATAGAAGAACATAAGGAGCATTTGAAGATTGCAGAATTTTGTAGAATTTTTCTACAAATCAGCTAGCTCTTATACCATGTAGAACTTTTTCTACAAATTTGCTAGCTCTGATACCATGTAGAAATTTCTCACCTGTAGATCAACCTGGTAATGCAATGTACTAAAGAAAAACACTTGATCTACTTCTACAGACAATTTAGCGGAAGCTTAATCAAACATGAGAAACATCAATAAGAACACATATAACTGACATGGAGAAATCAAACACACATAACACATAATATATCACTGGTAAAAGCACCAACATAAAAGCCCAAAACTGTATTATCAATCAAGTGGAAATATGTCTGGATTACACAAAGCCTTAGCTCATAAACTATCTAGCTCTCAGTACAATCCCTCTGCTACTCATAGACAGCCAAAGGCTTCTCACAAACTTTCTCATCTGCCCCCCAAGCCTCCTATTTCCATGCACAGTTTTTCCTGGGTCCTCTAGCTGCAACCTGTGTGATTCTCACCTCACACACAATACTGACCTCTGAAATAACTGCACAAACCTGAAGGAGATAAATCCTCATCATGGATGAGCTTCCTTTATAGAAAAAATATTCATCCAATTGATAGTCCATTGTCCCTTCTCTGATCTCAACTAGGTCTCTGTCTGAACTGCCATGCATCAGTTATCCATGAGAAAATACTTAGTTATCTGAAAATAATAGTTGTCACATGCATGCAAGCATCAACAAACTATATCTCATTAATTTAACGACTTGTTAAATTAATCTAACTGGACTTGACTAAGTTAAACTAAGTCAACTGATCCTCTCAATATAGAACTCATCCTTAATTCCTCAATTGGTGGAGCAAATCAAGGATACATTCCCCAATCAGTGGAGAAATTATTGCATGTTCTCACAAAGAATTCAAGTTTGATTTTCCTTAACTAATTAATTCATGGAAAATTAATTAATTAATATTCAAACTACTGAATTTTACTTCCTATTTTAGACAAGGGATTGTCTAAAAATAGGAATCCAACTTGAACTGCTAAAAATAGAACTTCTATTTTTAGCACTTCCATTTTCATTCCCTATTGCTCAATCCAACACTGATGCCCAAACTGCTATTTTTAGCACTTCTATTTTTAACAATTTATTGTTGTCAATTTTCAACACTCCCTCTCAACAAGAAAGGCTTCCACTCGAACCCGATCCTATACCTCTGGAATGTTCTGCATCCAACACATCTACCAAGTGTGGTTGCTCCAACAACTCTCGAAAAAAAACTCCCAACTGACCTTTCTGTTGGGCTAGAAACATACTCTAATGTTGAAGCTCTACCTGTTGTTGACAAGTGCTCCCTCTCTGACCTCTGCACTACTACAACATCTCCATGCATCTTGCACCATTGCACCCTTCTCTGTGCTACCCTGCACTGTGCAACACACTTGTGCCTCTCGCATTGTTGCAGCTTGCATGCTCTGCGCTATCTTGGGATTCCCTGCACTGTAGCTCTCTCTGCTGCTCCATCCGCATCTGTCTCTACCCAATCAGTCAGTTCCTGCTACTCCACATCAGGGCTCCCATAGAAAGGTCTCATCCAAGAGGTTGGGTACCTCAAGGATCCTGCCCCTCCTCCTTGGGACGATCACTCCACATCGCCCCACCTTGCACCTGGAGGTATGGTTGCATGTGATCCCTCTGCCCACCTAGCTCAAAGTTTCCCCCTACTAGAGGTCGATGCATGAGTAGATGTCTCTACTCGATCTCCACTCAGCTACCCATGTTGTGGCTACTCCACAACCTCCTGAAGCTGCTGCACCAATCATGGCTCCTCCACAATCGTCTGAGACTTCGTCTGGCGCTGCTGCACCAATCATGGCTCCTCCACAATCGTCTGAGACTTCGTCTGGCGCTGCATGTTGAGAGGTAATGTACTCTCCCTCTCAACCACTAAGTATCTAACCTTTGCCTTACTCCTTAAGGCTTTACATGCATCTTGTACCTTAGCGATATCTCCCTCCTCCAAACTACGATTCAGCCGATTTTTTTTTTTTGGGGTATTTTTCCGTAAGGAATCCAAATTTGCTATTTATTTCTGAAAATTTTGTATAGAAATTTTCAGATCTGCTCTGCAAACTCTCAGCCAAAAACTCAAAACTTTGAAATCCCCTCTTCTTGTATATTGTTCTTCCTTGATCACCTGTGCTCCAATACCATGTAGAATTTTGTAGAATTTTTCTACAAATCAGCTAGCTCTGATACGATGTAGAACTTTTTCTACAAATCAGCTATCTCCGATACCATGTACAAATTTCTCACCTGTTGATCAACCTGATAATGGAATGTACTAAAGCAAAACACTTGATCTACTTCTACAAACAATTTAGTGGAAGCTTAATCGAACATGAGCAACATCAATAAGAACACATATGACTAATATGGAGAAATCAAACACACATAACACAGAATATATCACCAGGGAAAGCACCGGCATAAAACCCCAACACTATATTATCAATCAAGTGGAAATATGTCCGCATTACACAAAGCCTTAGCTCGGAAGCTATCCAGCTCTCAGTACAATCCCTCTACTGCTCATAGACAATCAAAGGCTTCTCACAAACCTTCTCCTCTGCCCTCCAAGCCTCCTATTTATATGTACAACTTTTCCTATGTCCTCCAGCTGCAACCTGTGTGATTCTCACCTCACACATAACACTGACCTCTGAAATAACTGCACAAACCTAAAGGAGATAAATCCTCATCATGGATGAGCTTCCTTTATAGGGAGAATATTCATCCAATTGATAGTACATTGTCCCTTCTCTGATCTCAACTGGGTCTCTGTCTAAACTACCATGCATCAGTTATCCATGAGAGAATACTCAGTTATCTGAAAATAATAGTTGTCACATGCATGCAAGCATCAACAAACTATATCTCATTAATTTAACAATTGTTTAATTAATCTAACTGATTTTTATTAAGTTGAATGTCACTGATCTCTCAATATAGAACTCATCCTTAATTCCTCATCATGGAGCAATCAAGGACACATTCCCCATCAGGTGAGAAATTATGCCTGTTCTCACAAAGACTTCAAGTTGATTTTCCTTAACAATTAATCATGGAATTTTATTAATTTATATTCCAACTGCTGTAGACCCAAATTCGAATTTTACTTCCTATTTTAGACTAGGGACTGTCTAAAAATAGGAATCCAACTTGAACTGCTAAAAATAGAACTTCTATTTTTAGCACTTCCATTTTTCATTCTCTATTGCCCAATCCAACACTGATGCCCAAACTACTATTTTTAGCAGTGTTATTTTTAGCACTTCTATTTTTAGCAATTTCTTGTTGCCAATTTTCAACAAAGATGGTTCCCTAAACTTTAAGAGAGAATCAATTCTACGCCAAATTCAGCAAATGTGATTTTTTGAAGGAATAGATACAATATTTGGGGCACGTGATATCATTCGAAGGTATTGTTGTGGACCTTGAAAAGATAAAAACCATTTTAAATTGGCCTGTTCCTAAAAACGTAGCAGACATCTGGTCCTTTATGGGTTTGGTAGGCTACTATCATCAATTTATTGAAGGGTTT
This sequence comes from Pinus taeda, assembly GCA_000404065.3. NCBI lineage: Eukaryota > Viridiplantae > Streptophyta > Pinopsida > Pinales > Pinaceae > Pinus > Pinus taeda. The sequence goes on along the minus strand of APFE030082213.1, from coordinate 113,355 downwards.
CATAGGATTTCGTACCCTATGACATCACTACATAAAAAGGGTAAAGATTTTAAGTGGACAACAAAATGTCGACTCAGTTTGAAAGATTAAAAAAATTGTTAACATCTGCCCCAATTATTAAAGTAGTTGATCCAAAGAAGGACTTCATCATTTTCACGAATGCCTGCCAACAAGGAGTTGGGGGAGTTCTGATGCAAGATGGTAAAGTGTTGGCTTACAAATCGAGGAAGCTCAGGGAGCATGAGCAATGATATTCATCTTATGACCTAGAGTTTACTGTAGTAATACATGCCTTGAAGGTATGGCACCATTACCTATTGGGGAAGAAATTTGTGCTTATGACAGACCATAGTAGTTTAAATCATTTATTTAAGAAACCCAATTTAAATGCATGCCAAGCTCGATGGACAAAATTTCTGAGTGAATTTGACTTATATATAAAACACCTTAAAGGCAAGGAAAACTGAGCAGCAGATGCTTTAAGTAGAAAAGTTTAGTGTGTATACGAAATTCAATACCATCATGTGGAGTTTGATGTAATGGAGTAGCTTAAGGAGGCCACTCTTAAGGATTATGAATATAAATTTTTATGGTAGAAAACTATGTAGATGCAAAACTCAGGAAAAACAACTCAGTATAGCATTGATGATCGGGAACTGTTGAACTTCAAAGGAAGAGGGTATTTCCCCAATTAGATAAGTTTCAAGCAAATGTTGTTGGATGAATTTCACTGCAGTCCTTATCCTGCACATCGAGGTTATGAGAAGCTATTTTATGCAATAAAAAAAGAAGAAGATATTTTTGGCCTGGAATGAGGAAGGACATCATGTTATATTTGGCTAAGTGTTTGGTATGCCAATAGGTTAAAGATGAGCATCAACATCCTACTGGATTACTTCAATCGTTCCCTATAACTGAGTGGAAATGGGAAATTATTACATTGGACTTCATAACTAGACTTCCGAAAAGACGGAAGAAGCATGACTCCATCATTGTTGTGGTGGATAAACTGAGAAAAATTTCTCATTTTATACCTGTAAATTCCACTTACAAGATTGTGGAAATAAAAGACATCTTTATGAGGAAGATCTTTCGGTTGCATGGTATGCCAAAAGTGGTAATATCAGATAGATATGTAAAATTTACATCTACATTTTGGAAAGCTATTTTTATAGGGCTAGGTACTCAGATCCAATTTAGCACTTCCTACCATCCTCAGATGAATGGACAAATAGAATGGGTCAATCAAGTGTTGGAAGACATGTTTTGAATGTATGTGATGCAACAACGAACCAAATGGGAGGATTACCTCAATTTGGTTGAGTTTTCTTATAACAATAGCTACCACAAATCATTAAACATGATCCCTTCTGAAGTGTTATACGGAAGAAGGTGTAGGACTCCCACTAGATGGCATAACCCAGAGGATAAAATGATCTTAGGAGTTGAAATGTTAGCTGAAATGGAGCAGCACTGAAAAAAGTTCTACAGAACTTGAAGGCAACTCATGACAATCAAATAATATATGTAGATAACAAGCGAAGTTTCAAAGAATACCAAGTCAAGGATCATGTTTATGTTTGGATAAAACCCAAGAAGAGCACTTTACAGTGGGGTACTTGTGCTAAATTGGCACCCTGCTACTGTGGCCCTTTTCAAATTTTGGGAAGGGTAGGACCATTAGCTTATTAGCTTGCTCTTCCCCATCACATAAAAGTACATAATGTGTTTCACATATCCCTCTTAAAGAAATATGTTTATGATGGCAAACATATTATTAATTGGCAAGATGTTCAAGTAAGTATGTCTGAATTTCAAGTTAAACTATATCTCGTTAAAAAAAGTAACTAAGGGTGATAATGGTGTTTTGACAGGTCAAACTGGATGGGGAGTTTTTGGTAGAACCCTTGCGTATTCTTGATCGGAGGGAAACAACACTGCGGAAGTGAGTTATCACCCAAGCTTAAGTGCAACAGAAGCACTTTAGCCCAGAGGAAGCTACTTGTGAAGATGAAAGTCTATTAAGACAAGCTTATCCTTTTATGTTTCATGAGCTACAGTAAAACATTGAGGACGATGTTCTACTTAGTGGGGGAGATGTAACATCTTCCAGTTAATAGTCAAAACTATTTTTATTTTGTTGATAAATGGGACTCTGGAAGCCTAATGAAATTCTGAATGAATAACTTAAGTAGTAATAATATTGTTTCTTTTTATATTATATTATGAAATTTTAGAATTCAAGAAGGGAGACCATAAATGAATTCCAATCTCTAGGCAGTTAAGGAAGATTAATATAGTTACACCTTTCTTCTTGAAGATAAAAGGAAATCTTAGTGGAACAAAAGGGGTACAGTCTATATTAGAAAAGGAAGTAGAAGAAAAGTAACGGAAGGAGTATCCAAAGCTTGACTTGATCCAGTGGATTTCCCTGTTACAAAAAGGAATCAGAAGCTAGAAGATTGGATTATAGTCATGAGTTCTATAGCTTGATTCCAGCATCAATAAGAATTATTGCATGTTGTTCTGGAGCAGAAGCTCAGGGGTAGAAGAGGACATTATTTCCCTTCTTACGGTTGGGAGGAGAAGGTCTCACCCTATCAAATTCAAGGAAATTTCATAGAACAGATAAGTATTTATGCTTGATCTTTAATCTATAATTTTTGCATGAAAGAATACTTATTAAATTTCAAAGTTGAAGTTGTATAAATAAACTCTATAACCTATGCCTATTAATGTTCATAAGACAAAATGATTTGACATATGCGTAGGGTTTATGTTTATACCATGTTGTTGCAGTTTGTTATGAAGAGAGTAAGTTTAGCATTTATGTAAACTAATCAATTAAAAGTAGAGGAAAGAGATAGGGAAGGGAAAAATGTTAAATCCTTAACCAAAACAGAACCATGATTGGAAAAATTGTTTAACCCTCAAATATAGAAAACCATAACCTAGAAATTCGCAGAGCAAGGAAATCGAACAAGAGAAATACTTGTAAGTTTGTAATGGGGTTGCATAGTAAATAATTTTTTGAAGGAAAACAAATATTAGGAATGCAGCGTTAAAGAAACTGAGATGTTATTAAGTTACAGTGAAATTTAGAGTAAGTTATGGATACACACGACCATAGTCAGGGGTTAGGATCGAGCCATCGCCTTGGCAGTAACTCAGTCCAATCCCCTACCCGGCTATGCATATTTGGAGACCTGAGAGTTCATACACACTACATGTATTCAAGATATTTGAATCTTAAATGCTAACTGGGTATTAACTGTAGCCAACAAGAGAGTTATAAATGATAAACCTAGAACTTGGATTATTTAAAAGAAACTCTTTATGTATAAAATATCATTTAAGAACCCGCATGTCAACATAAATAAACCTGAAGGTTGCACACCACATTTTAAGTGGGGAAAATAAACCATGATAATCAACAACCAACACTCAATGCATATGCTATAGTAATAGATAGAGTGAAGCTCTTAGTATAAGCATCATAGCCCAGAATAAAGCCCACTCAAAGAAAACTATAACATCATAATCTGAATCAATTTCTGAATCAACTAAAAAAGAGCTTAAAGAGCATATCCACAGGATTGTGTAAGAATGAAACTACACACAATAATTACTTTGGAATGAGTAAAACGGGAACCTCATACATAGCAGTTAAATTAAGTATCAGTCCAAAAGCTCAAAAATTGGGTGACATAAATATATATATATAAACATATAAAGCAACTCTGTCGTAGTAACTCTGCATTCATCCAGAGGAAAGAATACTTAATTTAAACACAACAATAGTTCATATAACTAATTCTTTCCATATCAGAAGTAATACCCTAAGAAATGATCTGAAATCACCCCTAGGTGACCTCAGGAAATTAATGAAGGTATTACAGACTCGTGCGCTAGGATATGCCTATGTTATTTTAAGCAACAGATCGATAAGATTGCGAAACAGTAAGAGAAACATAGTAAGAAAAATAGAAACACAACAAAATTTAATAAGGTGTTCTCCCAATCCTCCTGGGCTACGTCTCCTGGTCCAGCTTTCAGTGGTGGCCTTTTTTATTGTGTCTTTAAGCATAGTTTTTACAATGAGGAGCTCAATTTGAGTCTCCTGTAACAGATGATGCTTAGTAGGGTGGTACTTGGATGCCCCAAGCCACTAGAGTACACAGACTCCCCCTTACCAAGTCTCGACCTCAACTGGTCTTAATGGGATGAGTCCAATTTGGTACTCATTTCCTGACAAATATCCTCACAGGGATTGCTTGAACCTCTCAAGCCTTCTCAGTTCTGTCTGCTCGATGTTGTCTTAGCTCTGCAGGTCAGCTCAACTTCTCTGTTCTTTGCTTCTTGCTTCACTCTCTCCTATGTCTCCCCTCTACTCTTTATCTGTTCGTGGCTTAAATCCAATCTGTCCCGTGATTGTTCACTTCCTCTTCCTGCTCTTCAGATCGCTTGCCTCTGTCCGCTAGAATTCCCTACTTCTGCATCATTGCCACTATGTAATGTTTCACATAGAGGTGGCCACTTGTCTCCTTACAAACTAGGTGCCAACTCTTCCTCGAACGATCGTTATTTCGGTTATTTTATGAAATGATTCATCCGCCAGCTCATCGGTCATGTTGGACCCCAAATGTCATATGCCTAAGCCTATTCTTCCATCAAATCCGGTCTGCCATCGGTGCAATATTCGACGTTGATCTGGGGCCTCCAGATCCTATGGTCATTGCTTTTATTGCACAGGTGAGTTGATTGATTGTTACCCTGCGATGAGAGCAGTTTTCTCTCTCATCGTCAGACACACGTCATTCAGTGTATGGCATCACTTGGTTCTTTGCCAAACCCGCTTACTATCCAAAATGCCTCTGATATTCTACCGGTTTTGAGTGCGGGACCTGCCTTCTAATGTTTCATGTATTTCTGCATGGTTTTGCCTGTTTTCCACATGACCAGGTGTAGGGGCTTTTCCTTCTCTGAGATTTTTATCCTGCGATACGTGATTTGCGCTAATCGCATATCAGAAACGACCTCTGTTTTCTTATCTGGACTCCCTATTTGCTAGTTTGTGCCACTGCGCGGTCTCCATGGGCCAACGGTCAGTGCGCTTTGACTGAGGGTCCTCATCATTCCGTGTTGGCTACAACTGGCACTGTCCAGAGGTCCTCCCTGATAACTCATTGTTCACAAGATTTTGGAGTCTGACATAATTTGAAACGATCATAGAAACTCTGATAATTTTCAAGGATCCAATTTGGATCACGACCTTCCCACTGAAAAAGCTTTTGGACCACCAAAAGTTGGTTTTCAAGCATCGACTAAGTGAGGATACAACTTTCTCACTTATCCAATCTTTATCCATTTTCCACTGCTTGGCTTTGAACCCCTGAGCCCAATTCTGAGGTACTCAACATCTCCCCTGCGCATCGTTCTCACCTTCCTGTCCAGTACTGTGTCTTCCTATAATTCATTAAGATATTCAGGTAGCAGGTCATCAATAGAAGGAAATTGACTCTCTTCTTCAGGATCTTCAATTAACGAAGGTTCAAATAGTCTCAAATTGTCTGCATTCACGACTGAGTAGATGTGCATTTAAGCTGGCAAATCAAGGTGAAGAGAATTCTCACCAATTTTCTCAAGGATCCTGAAACGTCCATACCTTATTGGTTTCAGCTTTTTACCTTCACCTTGCATCCTATCCTTACTGATATACAGCCAAACTTGATCACCAACTTGGAAACTATGCTCCATCCAATGCTTGTCATGCCTTGACTTGTATTTGGCTTGGCTCTTTTACAGCTATTCCTATACCGCCTGGTGGATCTCTTGGATTTATTTAATGAACCTGTTGCCTTGTCCACATCATTGTGTCCCTCAACTGTTGTGTCCTTACCAAAGACAAAATCCAAGGGAGACCTTGGTGTGAAACCAAAACAGGTCTCAAAAGGAGATCTCTGTGTGGAAGAATGTTTGGCTTGGTTGTAAGCATGCTACACATAACACAAATGTTCATCCCAAAGCTTAGGACGCTTACTGCAATATCCCTTAAGTAACTGGATCACTGTCCTATTGACTACTTCTGTCTGGCCATCAGTTTGTGGATGGAAAGCTTTGCTTTCTTCAATTTGGTGTCCATCAGTTCCCATAGACTTGACCAAAACTTTCCCACAAATTGGGTGTCTCGATCATATATAATGGAAGTGGGTAATCCAAAATGAACCCATACATGTTGAAAGAACAGTTTTGCAGTTTGTTCAACTGTAATATGTTTATTACAAGGTATCAAAATACACATTTTGCTGAACCTATCCACAACAACATACAGATAATCATGACCTTTCCTAGATTTAGGCAGTCCTCCAATAAATTCCATGGAAACACTTTCCCAAGGATGAGAAGGAACTAGTAATGGAGTGTACAAGCCTAGTTTTCTATTACTAGGCTTGCTTTTAGCACACATAGTACACCCTCTTACATATCTAGAAACTTTCTCGTTCATTTTTGGCCAATAACAAAATCTTTGCAGTTGTGCAACTGTTTTACTTACCCCAAAGTGACTTGATATTAGAGAAGTGTGTGCTTCTCGAATTATCTTTACTCTTTCAGTATGTGAAATGCATAGCTTCCCACAATGATATAAGAGTCGGTCCTTAATATGATAATCCAATTCTTCTACTCGTTTGCCTTGACTTAAAGTTGCATATACATCTTTAAAGTATATATCTTGAGCATATTGTTCAATGTAGCTCTCATGTAACACAGAATTATGCTTAAGTATAGTAGATGCATTTATAATGGGTCTAGATAATATATCTGCAACTTTATTGTGTATGCCCTTTTTATATCTGATGACTAAATGAAACTATTGTAGAAAACCCATCCATCTATAGTGTCTTGATTGCTGCAAGTTGGTTTGGGAGTGTGGATATTCAAGTGGTTGATGATTAGTATGTATTACTGTCTCTTTGCCCATTAAGTAATGTTTCCCCTTTTTCACACTCTATACTAATAAATACAATTCATTATCATATGTAGGACAGTTAACTACTACATAATTAAATGTCTCAGAATGATAACATATGGGTTTACTTTGATGTGTCAACACTGCTCCCATGGCATAGTCATTGGCATCCATTTGGATCTCAAATGGTTTTTGAAGTTCAGGCAGTGATAGTACAAGTGTTGTAGTAATATTTTCTTTCAAGGTATCGAAGGCTTTCTTCTATTTTCCTCCCCATTGAAACACCTTGTTCAATCCTGTTAAAGCATGTAAGGGAGCTGCAATTGAGAAAACGTTAGAAATGAACTTTCACCAATATTGTGCTGCTCGTAAGAAGCTTCTAACTTCTGTAGCAGATTTGGGTTTAGGCCAATTCACAATGACTGCCACTTTAGAGGGATGTATCTTCAATTCATCACCCCCTACTATATGACCCAAATAATTTAGAGATGTTTTTCCAAATTCACATTTTGAGAGTTTAACATAAAGTTTTTCTCTTTTCAAAGCATCTAGTGTCTTCTTAATATTCTTTAAGTGTTCTTCCTACGTTTTGCTAAATATCAGAATGTCATCCAGATACACAATAACAAAATCATCAAGAATACGTCTGAGTACATCGTTCATTAATCTCATGAAAGTAGTAGGAGCATTAGTTAAGCCAAAAGGCATAACCAGCCACTCATACAATCTCCGCTTTGTTTTGAAATAAGTCTTCCATGCATCTTGTTCTGCAACTCTGACCTGATGGTATCCACTATGCAAGTCTAGCTTGGAGAAATAAACAAGTTCTTTCAATTAATCTAAGAGATCATCTATGTGAGGAAGAGGAAAATGATTTTTGATTGTTATCTTATTCAGTGCTCGGTAATCAATGCATGTTCTCCACGAGCCATCTTTCTTTCTCACCAAAACCATTGGTCACCCACATGGTGATGTGCTAGGTCTGATGAACCCTTTCTCGAGCAACTCTTGCACCTGCTTCTTGATTTTTGCGTTCTCGAAAGTGGAAAACCTGTACATTCTAATGTTAGGCAATGGAGCATCTTGCTGGAAATTAATATCATGCACTGTTTCCTTTTTGGGTGGCAGACCTTTAGGTTCTTGAAACAAGATATCATGCTCTGAAACAACTTTTTCTAAATCATCTTGTTGTTTAGCATTACAACCTTCAAATACATTGGTTTTTTTAGGTTTCTTTTCCTTTACAACCATTAGTAGAAATTGTTTGCATGAATTTATCATTCTTTTCATTTGTCCTGAGTTTATGAGAGTGTAATTATTCTTGAGCTTATGAGCTCTTACAAAGTATTCGATTCTTCTTTAATGATTAGATACTTGTTCTCAGCTCTATAGAAAATAGCTTTTCTATCATACAAGTAAGGGCTTCCTAAAACAATTCCACATATATCTAAAGGAAATACATCTAACTCAACCTCATCTACAAATGCTGACCCAAAAGAAAGCTTGAGTTTGCACTGTCTAGTCACTTGTAGTTGTGCTTTATCATTCAACCATCCTAATGGGTATGGTTTCTTATGAGGTGTAGTTGTTAATCCCATTTTCTTTACAATTGCTTCAGAAATTAGATTCACTTGTGAGCCACTATCAAACAAAGTATCAATCTTTTGATTTTTGGAATCAACTCGAATATGGAAAAGCTCATGTATTTTTCTCTCATGTTCTTCATCAATAACAGATTGAGCAGAATTACTAGTAGATGCTTTAGAATTCTTACCTTTTAGTCCGACCCCAAATATTTCTGAATAGTTGCGGCAGTCTTCTTCTTCTTGCCCTCGAACTTCTTAGGTCTCAGCTCCAGATGCAGAATCCAACAGTGCTCATAATCATGCCCATCCTTCTTACAATGAGTGCATGAAGCTTTGCTTTTCTGTGCAGTGTCGGCCTTCCTTGCTTTCCATTTCTATTTTCTTTTCTCCTTATTCTTGCTTGCAGTGGGTTGGGATGATCCCCCAACTTTTGGGTTTTCATTCTTTCCTCTAGCTTCTAGATGCATAGCTTGAACAAATACTTCATCTATACTAGTGGGATTAAACATGAGGATATGTGCCTCATGTAGCTGTGTAGACCACCAATGTACTTCAACAGAGTCTTAGGTGAGTCTAATGAGATTCCTAGAATCAAAGCTCTCTTCATAAATTCTTGGGTGTAACCTTGTACACTTTTCCCTTTCAATTGTCGAAGAGTTTGCCAGCTCATCATGGATTGCTGCATGTAGGCCAGTGGATATAACTGCTTTTTTATTGCAGAAACAAATTCACTCCAGACATAAAGAGTCTTACCATGTTTCTTCATGTCAGCTTGGGTCCTGCCTTCCCACCAAACCAAGGCAGTGCCTCCAAGGCGTAGTCTGGCCAACTGAATCTTGCTCTTGTCTAAATCAATACTCTGCACTCTGCAGTAAACATCAATTTGTCTGATCTAATTGTCTAGCTTTTCTGCATTCAACTCTCCATCATATATTGGTAAATCAAATTTAACATCTAGTTTAATCAAAGATGTCTTCTTTTTATGTTCAGGGCTATTAGGAGGTGTGAGAAAGCTTTCTTCTTTCCCTTTTCCTTT